>PVJS01008827.1:0-52068 GCA_004027185.1 Glis glis | reverse complement strand
TGTTAGACATCAGTAACCAATTCCTACAACAATTGTTGTTTATCGTGATCCTCTCTTATCTACTACTGGTTTAGCTAGTTCCTGGAGCAGCCTGCCCTAGGGCAGGGGCGAGGCTGTGTTTCTAGTAGAGCTGGCTTAGTCTAGGGGTCTTAAGAGTCAGGGGTGGGGCAGCTTGCTCTTCAGAGTTTTGACCTTTCAATATCAATTAATATATCATATTAAATGAACCATGACATCCCTTTCTAAATTAAGTGCAAGATTTTTATTTGGCCATCTTCTATTAGTGTTTAAATTCTGAAATCTACTTATTTTCCTTAAATATGAGACAATTTTCTTGTTTTTGAACTATGGCCTGTCTCAATTTGCAAAACATCCTTGAGTCTTATTTTTTCCTCTAAATATGTGTGTGGCTTTTTTTTTCTTTTCTTTTTGCTATTAGGCATTCATGCAGCCTCACTTGCTGGGAAATGAGTTCACACATTTGGAGTTTCCAAGGAGAGTACAGAGAAAGGAACTTGGAAAGAAGATGCTCTACCGGGACTTTAATATGACAGGCTGGTAAGAACACGCCTCCCTCCGCCCAGCTCCACCGCAGCGCGTGTGCACAAGAAGTGTTGCCGCCGTGAAAAGCCACGTATACATCAGAAGGTGCAGCCAGAGACCTGGGTTTGGGTGCAGGACAAGAGCCTGGGGCCACTTAGGACCATCCCAAATCACAGGCACCGGTTTGCCTCTCTGCATGCCACAGGCCCTCCTCGGGGACACTGCACCTCACAAAGCTGACTTGATTCTCACTGCACATAGAGCAATCTTTCAGGGCATTTAAAACATATTAAGCTTTAAGTTTTTAGGTCAGGGTTACTAAAGAGATACAGAAGCTCGAAGGAATCTGCCCAGGATTTGTTGAGCCAAACTGGCTTGAGTTTGAATCCTGGCTCTGCCTTTTGTAAAAGAACAAAATGGATAAGCTACTTAACCCCGAGAGCCTATGTTTCCATGGATAAAGTGGAAAAAAAGATATGCCCTTTGAAGATCATTGTAAAAACTAGAGGTAATGAGCTGTTTCCATTATAGGTGTCCCGTCCCTCAGGATCTGTGAGAGATTAGTTCCAGGATCCCCTACAGATACCAAAATCCAAGGCTCCTCAAGTTTCTTATATAAATGTTGTAGTATTTGCATAGAGCCCATGCACATCCTCCCTCCTATACTTTAAATCATCTCTAAGTTACTTAAAAATATCTACTGCAATGTAAATTCCATGTAAATAGTGACTATACTGTATCATTTAGGGAATAATGACAAGAAAATCTCTGGACATACTCACTACAGACACTTAATTTTTTAAAAATATTTTTAAAAAATATTTCCCATCCATGATTGACTTCATGGATACGACACCTGCAGATATGGCCAGCCAGCTACATTTCATCACATTCAGAGTGAAGTAAGTATTTTTGACTTGGGGTGTCTTATTCCCAAAACACACCTATATAAGCACCAAGACCACTTCTATAGTGGATCAGTGGCTGATGTTGACTAAGACCTGGTCTGTTTCTTCTATCTGAATAATAGATATGATCACAGGCTGTTACACTTTCTAAGGTGGATGTGAGGATTGAAGGAGAGCAGAGCCTTGCTCCTGGAAGTGTAGCCTTGAGCCTAGGCTCATGGAGTGAGCCTCTTGCAGTCTAGAGGATAATAGAAGAATGAGGCTGTTTACTCTTCCCTTACCCCATTTCCAAAAAAGGCAGAGAAGTAGCTTCATTGTGAACAGATGGTCACAGCCCAGAGTCCCATGGCGATGGCTTCTAGGCTGGGGGTCTACTTTTAGGGCACATATGGTCATAAAGGGACAAGTCAAACAACCCAGGGAAGATAAGAGGCTCATCAAAAAGATGCTGGTGGTTCTGTGTCGACTGAAAAAGCAGATCCTCTCCCAGATCCACTTTTCTTCCTCAAGAATGAGGTCAGCAAACTATGTCTGGAGAGCCAGAGTCTGCCTACACCTGTAAATAATTCTTTTTATCCATACAGCTACACCCATTTGTTTACATTTGATTGACGGGGGCCCGCCCTCCCACTGCAGGGCAGTTGGGTACTTAAAACAGAGTCTGTATGACCCACAGAGCCTAGGATATTTGCCGCTGCTCTAAAACATGAATGGATTTCTCAAAAAGGTTTCGCCGTATTTGTAGCTGAGTTTTTATGTCCTAGCATCCTATTGTAACCCTGGCTGGGTTTTCTTACAAAACCCATTTGTATTCATTCAGCAAAATCAGCACTTCTTACAGAAAAATTGAAGGTGAGGGCTAGTATAATTCAGAAACACGTAGTGGTGGTTTGGGCTGGGTATTGTAGAATTTGGAAAGAAGAAAAGAAGGTTAGGAACCCATGTGGTTATAAACACATTTTTTTAAAAGTATCAATCTAAAAAGACAGTAAGGAAAATCTCTAAGCACAAGAGGAGAGATCGTGGGAAACAAACTGAGCTTGTACTGAGGGAACATAACGGGCCTGGGAAGCCAGACAGGTTTACTGTGGGGGCTTTAGGTTGCTCTTGAATATTCCTGAGAAGAAGATTTAAATGGAAGCAATGTTCTGTAAGGCTATTTTAAGACAAGTTTAAAGGAGACAGACTCTGGAAAGCAGATTCAGGTACCCAGGGAAAAACTATCATAGAAATATACATATGTAGCTGGGTGCAGTGGCGCACACCTGTAATCCCGGTACTTGGGAGGCTAAGATAGGAGGTTCCTAGGTTCAAGGCCAGCCTCACCAACCTAGAAAGACCCTTAGTAACTTAGTGAGACTCTGTTTCAAAATAAAAAGGACTAGGGATGTAGCTCAGAGGTAGAATGTCCCTGGGTTCAATCCCTAGTGAAGAAGGAAAGTGAGAAAGAAAGAAAGAAAGAAAGAAAGAAAGAAAGAAAGAAAGAAGGAAGGAAGGAAGGAAGGAAGGAAGGAAGGAAGGAAAAGAAAGAAGGAAGGAAGGGAAAGAAAGAAGGAAGGAAGGAAGGAAGGAAGGAGGAAAGAAAAAGAAAGAAAGAAAGAAAGAAAGAAAGAAAGAAAGAAAGAAAGAAAGAAAGAAGGGAGGGAGGGAGGGAGGGAAGAGAGAGGAGGAAGCGAGGGAGGGAAAGAAAAAGAAAGAGGGAAGGAATGTAAGTGAGGTTTCAAGGACAATGATTTAGGTCAGAGGATAAATAGAGGGGGTAAGTCATCCATGACTCCAATTACCTATTTAAATGTCTTCTCAATTAGTCTGTAAGCTCCTTGAGGGGACACCAGTGCCTAACCCTGTGCCTGACACATTGTAGACAGCAATTATTAATTGGCTAAAAAAAGAAGAGGGGTGTAATCAACAGAAGTTGAGGGGGGTGGGCAGTCAGTGTCATGGACAGTCAGTGAGGAGGGCGGGAATGTTGATTTTGCATATGAGACATGTCAAGCTGGAGACAAGACTGTCTGTGCTCTCTGTGCCAGAAAGGCAGATGAGAGCTAAACAATGAACACAAACTGGTAAATATCATGCCTAGGATTTGTTGTTTGGTTGAGTATCTTTGTTGTTGCAGACGCTTAGTGTCAATTCATATGGGGAGGGAAGAACAAAGCATTATTACTAGCTTTGGAAAGCACGTCTAATGAGATGAGAGGCATCATCACTTTAATGGGCAAGATGCTTTCAGAGGCTGTAAGCGTTCCACTCAAACCCTGTGATGAGGTTAGTCTTTTATATTCCCTTTTTCAACCTCTTGAAGCTGTACTTTTTTTTAGTAGCTTATATATTTTCCCTATAACAAATGAGTAAAGATTGTCCTCATTTTATAATTTTCTTCAGTGTAGGTAAGTTCAGGAACTAGATTATATCCAACTTTATATGCACATATTTTCTCCCCCACCCCCATCTTTCTCTGTCTGTCTCTCTGTGTTAGCATGGTCCTATGCAGATAAGCAGCCCATAAGTGGGCTGTTTTTAATTGTATGGAACTTCACATAAGGTACTAAATAATTGAGGAGCCAGGACTGAGAATGTCTTCAATCAGACATGACTTGATTTGTGTTCAGTGTAATTCCCAACATGGCTGTTGGCCCACGAGGTTGGCTACAAGCAGAGATTTATGGACACCTTTGTGCATTTCCTCCTTGTTCTTATTTTGATTTGAAAATGGGACTTGGGGAGAAAGAAACCCCTTTATATCTTTGTTGGCGGAACTTGGGAAGTTTAAAACCAGTTTAGACCGGTGCTTATGTAAACTCCTTCCCCCACCTTTAATGAGTTTCTTTTAAAAATATTTTTACCCTTCAACAGAAAGCCTCATATGGAACAGTTCTTTTTTAGGTCTTAAAAAAAGATAGGGTCACTGCTTTTCCTGGTTGTCTATAGAAGAAAAGGGCTGGAAAATTAATTTTATGGAAAGAGAGGTGAGGATCTGTAGTCTATTTCTGTTCCCATGAAAGCCTTAAATCACTATGGAGTTGTTGGAATCCGATGAAGGTGGACTGTGTGCGTTCGGAATGCGTCATGCTCAAGGTTGCAAATAAGTCCTTTCCTAGTCCCTCCTGTATGTTTCTTGGCTTCAGAAGCAGCCTTGGGCTGTGAACTCATTTCTCTGAACCTTGCCTAACAAAGGGTCCACCTACTGCTAAGCTGTTTAATCCTCATAGTAAATTCCTAGTTGTGGAGATGTTTATGTTCCCCCTTCTCCCCCATTAATCATGATAGTAATGGGGCTGGCTGATATTTATTGGGAGAGCCAAGGGCCTGGCACTGTGCTGAGAGCTTTATTTAATTCCTTAGATTTAACTCTTAAAACAGCCCTATGAATTAGGTGCATTTTACAGATGAAGGAACTGAGGCCCAGAGGCTAAATTGTCCAGGGTTACACAACTAGTAAGCGGAGATGCGGGGCTGAGAGCCCAGGGAGCATAACTTTGGGGTGTGCGCTGTTGGCCACTGTGCGGAATGGCCAGCTATGGAGTTTGCTCATCTTCCACCAGTACACAAGTGTCAGAGTAAGTTCTGGAACCCCAGGTTTCTGATTCTTGTTCCAGGCTCTTTCTGATGCAATGGGCCACTCAGCTTTTCTTCAGAGTAAGACTAGGCACCCGGTACTCAGTTTTGACCTCAGATCTGAATACAAGCAGGAGACCTCGATCCACTGGAATTGGTGCCTCCTTGACAGTCCTTCGAGGGGCAAGACGGTGGAATAAAGCATTTTAGGAAACGTGAGGCATGACTTCTGCAGCTAGAGAGCTGCAGAAGCTATGTGACCCCATAGACCAGCGGTCAAATTAAACTGTGACGCTTCACACTCATCACCAAGAGTCTGTGTGCGCCTTGGGGGTGGCGGTGATGGGGGGAGGTCCCCTAAGAACCAGCTCTCCCGTGCTTCGGGAGATTGCCTGCTCTCATTAGAGGAGCATCGTGCCAGCATTTGGTGGTGTGTCTGCAGCAGGGAGGAAGTGTGGGGAGGATGTCAGCTCTGGGAAGCCTTGTCTCCTAATTAAGGATGAGTCTGTTGCCTCCTGACGGGGATCCTTTCTCTCCCACCCTCGTGCTTTCTTTCTCGGAGACTGTGGAGCAGCTTGGCAGGCCCAGATTGTTTAGAGGACAAAAGGTTATTGTCACCAGGCCCATCATAATGAAATTGGTCTCTTGCCTGGCTCCCCCACCTCCCCTTCCACTTCTCTTCAGATAGTTTGCTCAGGGACTTGATTTACAAAGGCTTTGTCCAACCCCCAGCTGCTGAGTGGGCCCCTGATGTGTGTCCTTTGCTGTCCCCATGGCCCATGCCGCTCTCACCTTCCGTGCCTGGTGTCGTTGGTCCTGGTGCCAGAATCGCCAAGCTGGTACCCCTCCTCCCCGGCCTTTTGTGTGGAGTTCCCATTGCAGGATGCACACTGTAGCTGGCATTGTGTCATCTTAAGACCTCTGTGTTCCGACCCGCAGCCCCGTGAGCCTTCTCAGGCAGTCTTTGCTGGCAAGCGTCTCTGTTACCGACTTGAAACAAGTTTCTCACAGCTGGCTTTGTGGCACCAGGTCCCTACTCCTGTGACCGCCGGTGATTGTGCTTTCTCGTGTAGGATCTGTGTTCTTCGTGCCCCGTGTCCAGCCACATGGGATGAGGAGCCAGCTGGGGGCCCAGGATGACATTGATGTGGAAAGGGGGCTGTGACTTCACCCCTGGCTTCCGGCCAGATTCTCCGGCAGCTGTTCCTGGGCTGATGGGATTTGTAGAGAGAGCAAGGGCCAAAGAAGAAAAGTCCATCATGTGAATGTGAGATTGCTTCCAGATGGTTCTGGTTAGCAGCGGCACACACCAGCATTCTCGCTTTAAGCCAAGCCTGTCTAACCTTCACGATGGTCTTGTTTCAGGGGCCAGGCGGGACTGGAAACTCGAGGTCACGTGGTTTACCTAGAGTACCACTTTGGGTGATAGGCTTTTTGAAACTTTGCTCTCTCTTGTTTGTAAAATGTTTCCTTTGCCCATTGCTGCCAGTCTCTGTGTCTAGTGGGCTTTGTTCTGCTTTTTAGAGCTTTTGGAAAAGACAGATTCTACTAGAAAGATCCCAGAGACGGTAATTTTTTATTCTCATCTCCTGCAGCCCTTGGCTTCTTATGATTCGAACTTAATGATGTGTCAGGATAATTTTCCCCTCCTCTGTTTCCCTTAAAACTATGAGCAAATCAGGGGATTTTCCACTGGGAACAGAATGGAATCAACCAGCATTTTCCCCATGCAGCACTCCCTACTCGGGTAAAGGCAAACAAAATCTTTCCCGTTTTCTGTGCTCTTAAGCCCAGTAGCTGCTAGCCACGTGTGGCCATTTAAATTTCAATTAGTTAAAATTAGATCAGATGAAAAATTCACTTCCCAAGTCGCACTAGCCCTGTCTCAGTTGCTCAGTGGCCACATGTGGCCAGCGACTACCAAACTGGACGGGCATTTCCATCACCGTAGAAAGTTCTACTGGACTAAGCAGGGTCTAGACAGTAGGAGAGTGTGGGTCTAGTGGGTGTGGAGTATTGGTGTGAGGAGCTGTCATTGAACATCCCAACAGCACAGCACTTTTAAGAAGACAAGCTCAGGCAGAGGAGCGGCAGGGCGTAGGCTGTACTCCACGGCGTCTGGCCCCACTGCTACCAGACTAGTCCCCTGGGAAATGGGCTTCACCCCACCGTCCAGATCTTCAGGGACATCAGTCATGTGTTTAGGAATGACTGGACTTGTCTCCAGCTGCCACTCATTGGGCAGCAGAGAAGTGGCATCTTGCTGGCCAGCGTGAAGGGAGTCCGGGTTCATCCACCTGAATCCTCAGCTCACCTCCCTCCCTCCCCCAGCCTGCCGGCAGCCCTGCCCCACTGCCTCCTGGACAGGCACCTTCTTTCCTCTTACTGTTCCTTTTACTTCTTGGGGAGTATTTCAGCCCCCAAGAATGGGCTCAAAAGGCAACCGCACTTCCATGCCTTTCCATTCCATTTGGGGTGACCTTTATTCTCCGTCTGCAGCCTGGAGCCCAGCTCAGCGATGAGAGGCACAGCCCCACAGCCTTGGGCTTCTTACCAACAATCCAAACATTTTCTGGAGAGAGAAACTCGCTGGAGGCAGCCCTCAGCGTGGTCTGGAGCTGCTGGGTCAAGTTTTATAAACATTGTAGATGGAGCGTCTATCTTCTTTATTGCTGTCTTCAGTGCCCTCTGACAGACAGCACATTCTGGCAGGCCGATAGGGCAGTGGAAGAGCAGATTAAGAAATGCCACAGAATGCTCTGTGAAGCCAACTCCAGAGCCGCACCCGCATTTAATAGAAATTGATTTATTGAATCAAGCACAGAAGCCCTGCTACAGAAACCCCAGGCTCTACCCTCCCTAGGACCACCTAATAAAGCAGCCCCAACTGACAGCCCTCATTAGCTTTTCCACTGATCCCCAGGCAGTTTTTAAAGGGACAGTGTCCCTCTTTGGGGCCTGAATTTATATGTTGGCCATGCCTGTGGGTCTAATTAGCTCAGCATTATTCGTCTGACTTGGAAAGCCCACATTCTCTAACAGCTTGACTCTTGAGTTTTAAAGAGTAATTGAAAAATCCAAACTCCGTACTTTTCCTTCTCTTCGCTTTTAATCACTCTTAACCCAGTCTTTGGAAATTTACCTGCCAATGTCTCTGACTGGCATTTCGGGGGCGCAGAAGGATTTCTCAGTCCCGCCCCAGTGCAAATCCTGACGTTAGTGTGGTGCCAGAGACCGCGCTGGGAGGCTTTTGAGACTCACCAGAGAAATATCACATTTTAATTTTATAATTACTGCACAAGAAAGCAGGCCTTTCCCTAGTGAAACCTGGGATTCATTTCCTCCCGGCAACTTGTATTTTCATAATTTAATGATTATGGGCCACCTTGGCAGCGGCCTGATTGCTGAAAGCAATCTGAAAATCCGATCTGCAGAGAAAAGCGGAGGCTTGGTTATCATTTCAGAGCACTTCAACCCCGAACCTCAATAGATTATCCAGGATGAGGATCGGCTAGGGCAGGGATTGGGTGCCCCAAAAAGTCCTTGGGGTCCAAGTTCTAGCTGGGTCCAGAGCTGAAGTCAGAATAGGTCAGCCCCACGTGGGGAGGAGCCCCTCCCAGGGCTCGCAGAACCCAGATGATGAATGGTTATTTGTGATATGCATGTTCTGCATCTTTTCAAGATTTGCAGCTCTAGCTGCAGGAACAGCAGGGAAGAAAATCGGCCCTGCTGCGTGCAGCACATCTCCTGACAGTGATGAATGACTCCCCACTCCTGCCCCATGCAGGAGGCCTGGGGAAGCTCTGGGGTCTTTACAAATGGTTGCAAGCCAAGACAGACAGGCTTTGTCAAACCACAGGGAAAAGAAAGAAAAGAGATGCCCCACCAGCTCACTCCCTATTAACTGTGTACACACCCTACACACACACACACACACACACACACACACACACACACCTCTGCTTCAGTGATAAATGTAAGTTTATAATTTCTAAAGTGGTCACACTACTTCCAAACTTTCTATCCCCCTTAAGACTCTTCAAACAGTCACAGCATTTACCTGCACCCACTCATCTACCCCTAAGCATAGCTTCTCTACCACTCATCTCCCACGACTGGTGTTTGGGGGTGTTCAGTATACATGTAATGGTAACAGCTCCAAGGCATCTGGGACCGTTTTGGAATATCAAATGCTTGTAAAGCTCCCTGGTAAAGTAGTCGGTGTCCTTTAAGCCACTGAGCCCCTGGGGCACTCTTTGTATATTTGGCAAACCTTTTGGTGTCCCTGCTACACATGAGACAGAGTCGTAGTTAAAGAATAGGGATGGTGAAGCCAGACCTCCTGGCTTGGACAAATCATGTCATTGCTCTCGGTCTTGGATTCTCCATTTATAAAGTGGGGCTGATTGTAGTACCTGAGGTATTGCAATCAGTTATGCCATGAGTTAGCTTGGTTGGGTGCCTTACTCAAAGCCTGGCGTGTAGCAAGTGCTGGATGCCTATCTAATACCATAATCATTAGATGTTAAGGAGAGTAAGTAGAAGGATCCACCATAGCTGATTGTGGCTTCAGCAGGCTTACAAGCTAGTGTGGGGGAGATCCTGGTTTCACGAGGCAATAAGAAGCTGGAAGCCAAAAAGGAAGAGGAAGTTCAGAGATGCGAGTGTCTGAACTAAGGTCAAGGTGTCCTGGCCACCTCTGCCTGGCAGGCCTGTCCCACAGCATGACAGGTGAAGAGATGAGCTTAGCACAGATTAGGCGGGGCTCTAATCTATAAGAAGAGACACCATCCATACCGCCAAGAAACCTCATGCCAGCCCTTCTGTCCCTGGGCACTAGTTGGTAGGATGCTTATTGGTTTCTGAGTTTTTTTCTGGCCTGCACACTGACTTTATGTCTGCCTTCTTAGTCCTAGATACCTGACCTGTTATGGTGCCCCTCTTGCCCTCCAGAGCCATCCCCAAGGAGCCAAGACACCAAGTTCCTTCATGGCCAACGCATGTCCTGATGTAGGACCATGTTAGTCTCCAAGAGATTACTAGGTGGCTCAGGACTGGCCTTCTGGAAGTTTATTAAACAATACCATTTTACCTTAAATCTATTCTTAAAATCTCAGCATTGGGGGAAATAGGGCTATTGGAATTTTGCAGAACTAAAGAAAGCAAGACAAAATATAGGAGTTACTAAAAAGGGTTTAAGGGAAAGGCCTGTGGCTGTGGCAGAAGGAGAGGCTGTTTTTGAGAAGGGAGGTTAGGATCAGGAATGTCTTCATGGAGAGGACTGCTTGAACCAAAGATCTGAATCAGGAGAGGGGTTTCCACAGGGTTGGGGGCTGGAGGGGTAGACCTTCTCAGCAAAGAGCACACAAGCAGAAGCCCAGAGGGTAAAAATAGCACGTGTGCTTTGGGAATGTGGACGCCAGAGGTAATATTCGAATGTTTTAACAATCAGCTGGAAGGAGTGGGCTCAGCTGGGCTGCAGCAGGGGCTTAGACCCCCTACTCTGCGTGTTCTGCTTAGCATTAACCCTTTCTTGAGTGCTACATTGTGGGGACTCTGGGGAGGGCCCAGAGCTGCAGATGGGGTGCACTCGGTGGGTGTGGGACAGTTATTCACCACCTGGAACAGAAGTATTTCAGGGTTGCAACCCTCTTCATGTAGTTATATCGGTGCGTATCAGCTAGATAACAGTCCTGCTGGGAGCCTGACACCAGTGTCCTGCAGGAGGACATGAGGGTACAGAATAGGGGTGCACAGGAAGTGAACCCAGCAAGTAGATTAGAGTCAACCCCTGGGGAACTTTGAGTGCCATGCTAAGTATGGCAAGGACTCACATCATTTTATTTTCTTACCCTTAAGAGCGCTACACTTCTGTAAAGTATGAAGGTGACACACAGCAGGGCAGAGATGCAGAGCTGACAGTCTCTTCAGAATGACATATGGGCCAATCCTCGGCCTATTTATAGGCTCCTATTTTAAGAGAAGTAGGTACCATGACTCTCCTGCAGATTTCCCAGGTACTTTAGAAGCTTGCCAAGGAAACATTTTCCGGAGTCCAACCAACACTCCTCCAGCAACTTCACTCTTAAAGAGCTTGACAAGGCTCCTCTCCTCTTCCCTAACAACTAGGTTTCAGAGTAGGAGTGGGTGTTGCTGGTTTTAAGCCGATTATCCTGTGGAGGTGCTACCGCACTGAGGTCTGGGAGCATCTTCATCAGAGTCAGCAGGGGTGCCGATTTAAAGTCCCCCGTGTCTGGGCTGACCCCAGGAACCCCCCACGAGAGCTAGAGAACCACCACTCCAAACCCTGAGACATGCATCCTGCCACCGTGGTCCTCCTGCTTGCAGACAACTAAATCGGAGGCTTATTCAGACAGAGGATGAGGGTGTGTGTGTGCTCCTGGCTGAAGAACTGAACACAAATCTTTCTGTAAGAACCAGAAATGGTGGTAACAGAGACACCAGGGGTATCCTGAAGGCCAATGTGCTATTTGTCAACTGTCCCTCTCCTTCATTGTGATCAGATCATGTATGAAAAGCTTCAGAAGGCTCCTGAAGGGATGGAGGGAGTGAAAACACTGTTCTTCACCTGGTTGCTTGGCAAAGGCAGTAATACTTGTCAAATACTCAGTAATTCAAAGGACACGGCACAGGGCTTCATCTCTGTGGGATGATCGGTTCCAACCATTATTCAGTCAGTGAACCAGGTGTTGTGTTGGGCACTGGAAATATAAGAACAAGCAGTGCCTGTGCTGATGGTGCTTACAGAATAGTATGAAGTGAGGCCTGTAACGGATGATTACAGTTCCATGCAAAACTGATAGAGGAACATGTACCCACAGTGAAGCTTTGTCATCTGAGGGGATTACTAAAACCTTCCAGCTCCACCCCACCTGCTGACTCAGAATCCTGAAATCTGCTTTTTTTTTCTTTTGGTGTTGGGGATTGAACCCAGGGTCATTCTACCTCTGAGCTAAGGCCCTTTCATTTTTTATTTTGAAACAGGATCTCGCTAAGTTACTGAGGTTTTCACTAAGTTGCTGAGGCTGGCCTCTAACCTGTGATCCTCCTGTCTCAGCCTCCCAAGTACTGGAATTATGGGCATATGGGCGCATGCCACTGCACCTGGCTTGGGATCTGCAGAGAGAGAGAGAGAGAGAGAGAGAGAGAGAGAGAGAGTGTGTGTGTGTGTGTGTGTGTGTGTGTGTGTGTGTGGTGGGTACTGGGGATCGAATCCAGGGGCATTCTCCCTCTGAGCTACACCCCCAGCCCTATTTCATTTTTTTATGTTGAATCAGGTTCTCACTACGTGGCAGAGGGCCTCACTAAGTTGCTGAGGCTGGCCTCGAACCTATTATCCTGTCTCAGCCTCCCAAGTACTAGAATTACAGGCCTGGGCCACTGCACTAAGCAGAATCTGCATTTTTAAAAGCAGCTCAGGTGGTTCCTTTATATCCTTCAACACTGACCTTGGCAGCACTTGGCATTCTGACCATGGAAAGCAGCGGCGGGTGTGCAGAGTGACTGATTAAAGAGCGCTGGGCAACCCAGGCTCTGCGAGAGGCTATGGCTCCTGGGGGCATGGTCAGTCACTCGCAGTTGCTTGGGAGCCTCTTTGTCCACCTACAGTGAGCGGTGTTCACAAGGGGCCAGCGATTGACCTAGCAGTGGATGACAAGGATTACTAGTGGTGATAAAACCCTCAAGTGTCAACAATACATCATAGTCAAGTTAAGCGCTTTCCTTCTTGATCCTCTTTCCCATAATTCGCATAGTCTGGGCCCCAGCCATGGTATAAATATCTCAGGTAGGGCAGGAGCTATGCTTCCCAGGGCATTTAACTTGCTGATTCTCATTCCTGTTCATCCTCAGTAAATGATACCCACTCTCCCTCTCCCTCCTGTAGCCTCGTCTTCTGGGTTGCCTGGATCATCACCCCTTGGAAAGCTGGCACCCAAGGTCAAAGACTTGGAGTCTCTCAACTTCTTACACTCAAACAATTTGAAAGCCAAACCTCACATTAAACCTAATTCCACAGTGACCTTGTGCATCTCTCATACTGTTAAGAAAAAGTCTAAGAATGTGCTACATGTATACTTCTATGTGAGTTACCACTGTAAAAACCCAAAATGGGGGAGGGGACTTTAAAGTGTGTGTGTGTGTGTGTGTGTGTGTGTACTGGGGATTGAATGCAGACGTGTTCTACCTCCAAGCTATACCCCTAGCCCTATTTTATTTTTTATTTTTGAAACAGGGTCTCACCAAGTTGCAAAGGGCCTCACTAAGTTGCTGAGACTGGCCTTGATCCTGCTGTCTCAGGCTCCCAAGTAATGGGATTATAGGCATGCACCACCATGCCTGGCTTACAAATTTTTTATAATTTAATCTAAGGAAGGGAAATAGTACTTAAACATTCTTTTGCATAGCATGCCATTTTGTGGTATTTCTATAGATTCATAATTCTTCAAGGCTGGGCAGAGAAAACAAACCATGATGCACTTGGGGCAGACCTGGAAGTGAGCTTGACCTCTATTTTCTCCTAATCGTACGGCCTCTCTCTGCCTGCATTTTCTGATTTGCGTAATGAGGATATGTCCGTATCTACCTCACATGACTGTTGTAAGAATTATGTGATTAAAGAGTAGAATTGCTTAGGACAGTGCCCAGAACAAAGTCAGTATACTATAAATGTGGAGCGTATCAGAATCTGGTGTCAGGGGTGGGATGAGGGCAGAATTGAACGGTGGCTGCCTTTGCCCTCTGTCGTCTGAAACTGCACAGTCCCCTTGATGCCAGAGCTGAGACTGCTGTGTTCTTCCATTGGTAAAGATGAGCAGCTGTCACCCAGGCCTCTTCCCTGGAGCAGCAGATTCCAAAGAGTATGGGAATGCACAGGATGAACATCTCTTTCACCTGACTGAATATTTCGAGAGTGGGGAAACAGCTCTTTGGGGTGTTCAACTAAATGTCGATGTTGTGTCGGTGTATACAGAATTCTCATGGTTCTTTAAGTGACAACAGAAGACTTCAAAAAGCACAGAGGTTTACTTTGAGATACTTGAGCCCCACCTTGTGTGATGTTGCCCGTGCAAGGGCGCTTGGATGGAAGGTTTTGAAAGATGTGTCTTAGGGTAGAATCCCAGGCTTGGCTTCCTCCAAGGTGCACTGCAGGACTCAGTGCTCCGTGATACAAATGTCCATGTGGCCAGAGTGGGAGAAGCTGATAAGCGAGGCTGTAAGGGCCAGCACAGAGGAACTGGCCCGGGCAGTAGGAGCCCTCTTTGTAACTAACAATCTCTTCCCTATTTTCTCCCCACCATTTGTGGCTATGGGGTCAGTGTGGGCCACCTCCTGATTTGTATATATTGACTTGCTCTTATACAATATAAAAGTCCAATGTCAATGAAATTCATGTCTGTTTCAGAATGAATGGTCCCTGAGAAAGCTGAAGTCACTCTATATTTGTGTGCTCATAAAGTAAGGGTCTCTGATTCAGACCCGTGGGGAGATCTAAACGTTATTGATTAGAATATGAAGCTCTCCCAGCCAAGAGCTAATGCATACCAAGAGGATCGTGAATCACAGTGAATTTCCAAATCTGGAATTTCCCTAAGAGTCATTCAGGATGTTTTCTCCTGAAATAGTATTGGTTCTGTTTTGCATGGACACGATTCTCATTTGCAAATGACTGGTTCAAAGCCTTTTTCTTCTTCTATGTGAATACTTTTTTGCTACTAAAGTTGGGCCTGGGAGTTGAGAAGGGACCTTTATTTTACTTCATATGCTAAGCATCGGTGCCAGTGCCTGGCACCTAACAGGTTCTCAGCAAATATTAGGAAAGAGTCCAATAGAACCATTACTTTTATCTGGTCAAAGCCTAAGTCCCTAGGGAAAAAAATAATAAGCCTAAGCTCCCAATTTGGAAGCTACTAAGAGCATGTTCTGTTCCTCTACCCCAAATTTCACTGTGGGTAGGGATGCAGTAATGGATTATGAAATCAATTCAGCATATGGAGATAAACATTTAAACACATTAAATCACACAGGATGGAAAGAAAATACCAAAGCGCATATCACACAGGAATGGTAAATATTGTCATTTAAGATGTATTTGTACGTGCAAATGACAGTCTTGGGTTAGCAAGACTGATGTATTACTTACTGCTTATCCCAAAGTGTGAAATCTCTGCCCTAACCCCTAGAGAACATAGACTAGTAAAATAGAACCCAGCTCTATGGCCTCTTGCTACCACCCATAGGCCTGCCTCATAGAAGGAAAAGGAGTATTTAGTCCAAAAGAGAGGAACAGATACCACCCCCAGAACTCCAGGCAGCCTCAGGCTCGAACATGCTGGCGGGGGGGAGTGGGAGGCAGCGTTTTCCCAGGGTCCGTGGCTCGGCCCTGCCAGTCAGGATTTCCTCTAGTACTAGAGCTTAAACCCCATTGATGAAAAGATTGCCTGGAGAGAAGGCCAGCCGGCTCCCCGTCTCGTGGGGCTAAGGAGATGGGGAGATTGCTTTCTTTCATGACATATAACCAGGTATGCATGAGCTAGACAGCGGCCACCCCTCTTAAGCTTATCACAAGTGGGACTCACACTCTGAGGATTCAAACAGACTGTGCCTGGATCCAGCTGTTAGCAGAAGTGCTTCCACTTGTTTGTAGCTTAGGGTCCACAGACTTCATCTAGTCTAAAAGATGCTCTAAGGACCAAAGGAAGAAAACAAGGTACCATTTGTTTGGACCTCAAAGCAGCCCCACCAGGAACTTCCCCAGGGGTCATGTAATTGAGATGCCTGTTGAAAATTGCTGCCAGCACATAAACCCAGGAACCCAGAGAGTCAAAATATGACCCCCCAACCTGGGTTTATAGATAACTAAAGCCTGCTGTGCCATAGGGAGTCCATGGCAGGGAAGTTGGGCCTGACTCAAGGCATTGTGAAGGACGCTTTAAACCCTGGGCGACCTGCTGGACATGGGATGTTTTTTGGCACCTTCAGACCCTCCCTGGGCCTCATCCTTACTCCACCACTCTGACGTGAGCCCGCCCTTCTTAAACTTGCCCCCGATTCATTGTCTCTGACACTTTAGCTCCAGGACACTAAGTTTTCATCCACAGGCAAATTTAAAACACTTCTGGGAATTTTCTGTGAATCTTTGAAGCCAGGGAAAAGGGCTCTTAAAAGACAACTTTTAAAAAATAATAGTAAGCCGGGCGTGGTGGCACACACTTATAATCCCAGTACTTGGGAGGCTGAGACCGAAGGATCCAGGTTCTCGGCCAGCCTCAGCTACTTAGTGAGGCCCTCCACAACTTAGTGAGACCCTGTTTCAAAATAAAGAATAAAGAATAGGGCTGGGGGTGGAGCTCGGAGGTAGAATGCTCCTGGATTCTATCCCCAGTTCCGCAAAAAAAAAAATAATAATAATAATAGTAAGCCAGACGTGGTGGCGCACGCTTATAAACAGTACTTGGCATGCTTATGATCCCAGCCTCAGCAACTTAGCAAGGCCCTCCACAACTTAGACCCTGTTTCAAAATTAAAAAATAAAATAGGGCTGGGGTGTCACTGAGAGGTAAAAATGCCCCTGGGTTCAATCCCCAGTACCACAATAAATAAATAAATAAATAGTAAGACCTACTCAAATACCAAAATCTTCTTGTGTAACCTTAAAGGAAATTCACGCATGCGTACACACACACTTAGGCGGTGGGATGGGGGGAGTTGGCTGCGCTAGGGCCACCCCCAGGAGCAAGAAGCAGCCTGCGTTTCCTGAGCTCTGTGGTTAGGCTCAGGGCTTGATTCCTTTGGAAATACAGATGGCTGGCAGAAAAGAAGGAAGCTCGAGGTGGTTGCCAGTCTGCGGTCCTTTTTCCAGGAAGGTCTGCGGAGGGTGGGTGCAGGGGTGGGGCGGGGGGAGTCAGGGGAGAGCCTCTGCAGATTCCGGAATTGCTTCATTGGGGTGATGCCAAGCTCTTAAAAGCTACCAGTGCTATTCGGGCTCCAGGCATGTGTCTGTTCCTGACCAGCCAGGCCTGGGAGGTGTTTCCTCCAGGCCTCCTGGGATTCAAGCTGCCATGCGATTTTGTCTGAGGAAGGCAGGAGTGGGGACCCAAGACGGAGATGCTTCTGCTCCTCATCTCCATCCACCCCTGCTCAGCACCTGGGAAAAGTGCCTCTGCAGGGCTAGCACTTGGTTTCTGCTATGAGGAAAACAAGACCACCTGTGGCTTTCCCTTCCTCCTGGAGGGGCACTAAGCTCCCAGCGAAAGGGGAAACGTTATCTGTTTGAGACTCACATAGGTGCTTTCCTTCCTTGCTTTTTTTTTTTTGGTACTGGGGATTGAACCCAGGGGCATTCTACCTCCAAGCTAAACCCCCAGCCCTATTTTTTATTCTTTATTTTGAAACAGGGTCTCACTAAGTTGCGGAGGGCCTCACTAAGTAGCTGAGGCTGAGATGCTGCGGTCTCAGCCTCCCAAGTACCGGGATTACAAGCGAGCGCCACCACGCCCGGCTCCTTCCTTGCTTTGATGCTATTAGCAATAGTAGAAAAGGCAGAGATTGGAATGGTTTGGTTGCTTAGCAAGAAGTGTTTTTTCTTTTCTTTTCTTTTTTGTGTATGTATGTGTTGCTGGGGATTGAACCCAGGGGCATCCTACCTCTGAACTACACCCCCAGCCCTATTTTATTTTTTATTTGGAAACAGGGTCTCTCTAGATTGCTCAGAGTCTCGCTATGTTGCTGAGGCTGTCTTCGAACCTGCGATCCTCCTGTCTCAACCTCCCAAATACTGGTTTCTCTATAAGCATGTGCTGTGTCTTCTGCCTCCAGTGGCCAGTTGTCTGAGCTCCACATCTGCAGATGTGGAGGCTCCTATGGTGTTGATAGCCACAACTCACAGTGAAATGGCACCTTAAGGCAGATGATCCTTAACCACCACAAGGGACTTTCCCAGATGTGTATGCATTTAATCTTTAAAGAGTCCTGTGAGGCCGGGTGTGGTGGCATACGCTTGTAATCCCAGTACTTGGGAGGCTGAGACAGGAGGGCCCGAGTTCTCAGCCAGCCTCAGCTACTTAGTGAGTCCCTTCACAACTTAGTGAGACTCTGTTTCAAAATAAAGAATGAAAAATAGGGCTGGGGGAATAGCTCAGAGGTAGAATGCTCCTGGGTTCAATCCCCAGTTCTGCAAAAAAAAAAAAAGTCCTGTGACACATCCAGCTGAAGAAGCAAATTCAGGGATGGTTCAGGGACTTTCCCAAATTCACAGAGCTAGTTGACATGAGGATTGCAGCGTGACTTCCAAACCTCTGATTCCAAGCCTGGTGTCCATTCATACACCACAGTGGCTCTGCCAGGAGGGAAGAGAGAATCCAGGAAGAAAGAGCCCCAGGGGAGGAGAGGCATCCAAAGAGATGTCCAGAGGTTAGCGGAAGAATGTGACTCACTCGCTGGGCCGTGTCATTGGAGCCGCAAGAGGGGACAGTCGAGATTATGCAGTCCCCAAAGGAAGAGTGTCCTTTATTCCCCCAGAAAGGCAGAAAGGATCATATTCTTTTTAAATGACTTTGAAGTTCTGCTAAGGAAATGAAGACTCAAGAAAACAAGTGGTTTTTCTGTCCCTCTTTCTAGTGGAAGGTCATGACTTAGGAGAGAAGAGAGATCATGGGAAATAATTTATATGGATGCTGCCAAAGGGCGAACTCTGGAGGAATCCAGAAAGAAGAAGCTGGATGCACTAGTGCACACCTGTAATCCCAGTACTTGTGAGGCTGAAACAGAAGAATTGCAGGTTCAAGGCCAGCCTCAGCAATTTGTTGAAAACCTGTTTCAAAATAAAAAATAACCCAGTACTTGGGAGGCAGAGACCGGAGGATCCGGGTTCACGGCCAGCCTCA
Organism: Glis glis; assembly: GCA_004027185.1. Lineage (NCBI taxonomy): Eukaryota > Metazoa > Chordata > Mammalia > Rodentia > Gliridae > Glis > Glis glis. The sequence continues at coordinate 33,155 of PVJS01008827.1, read as the reverse complement.
GCTACTTAGTGAGACCTCTGCAACTTCGTGAGACCCAGTTTCAAAATAAAGGATAAAAAATAGGGCCGGGGATGTAACTCGAAGGTAGAAAGCCCCTGGGTTCAATCCCCGGTACCGCAAAAAAATAAAAATAAAAAATAAAATAGGGCTGGGGGTGTAGGTCAGAGGTAGAATGCCCCTGAGTTCAATCCCCAGTAACAACAAAAATAAAAAGACTAGGAAGAACTATTTTTTTCACCTTCATTTTTTAAGATAGGGTTTCACTATTACCCAGGCTGGCCCCGAACTCCTGGGCTCAAGCAGCTCTCCTGCCTCAGCCTCCTGAGTAGTTGAAACTGCAGGCACACCCCAACACTCCCAGCCTAGGAAGAAAAGCAAGAAACTTTCCTTTAAACTGAGTTAATATAAACCAGGTGTGGTGGCGCACGCTTGTAATCCCAGTACTTGGGAGACTGAGACTGGAGGATCCAGGTTGGCGGCCAGCCTCAGCTACTTAGTGAGGCCCTCCACAACTTAGTGAGACCCTGTTTCAAAATAAAGAACAAAAAATAGGGCTGGGGGTGTAGCTCAGAGGTAGAATGCCCCTGGGGTCAATCCCCAGTACCGCGAAAAAAAAAAGCTGAGTTAATATGGAAGAAAAATTGTGTTGGTAGCACCATATACTCTGTAGAATATCTGTGATTTAAAAGACTACCATATTAGCTAGGCATAGTGGGGCATGCTTATAATTCCAGTACTTGGGAGTCTGAGACAGGAATATCACAGGTTTGCAACCAGGTTCAGCAATTTAAGTGAGGTTCTCCACAACTTAGTGAGACCCTGTTTCAAAAATAAAAAATGAAATAGGGCTGGAGGTGTAGCTCAGAGGTAGAATGCCCCTGAGTTTAATCCCCAGTACCACAAACAAACAAAAAGACTATTATGTTGAGATGGTATTTAGGAACTATCTGGAGAAACTAGTCGATAAGAAGACCATATAGAGTGTTTTATGTATCTATTAGTTTATATAGGTAATAAATGAGAACCTAAAGTTTGATATAAAGAGGTAAGCAAAAGTCAAAAGTATTGCTGATAAGACTCAGCTCTGACTTCCAGCCAAAGAAAAGCCTGTTAAAGGCAAGGTGAATGGAGACGCAGAGACAGTGGTATTCTTCAGAGGGTAACTTGCATGGTGAGCAAGAAGGGCCAGCCTCCATCTAAGAATTTTTGGCTAGTGTCTACTTTATATCTACAATGTGCCCACATGGTTGTAAATATGAAGATGGAGTAGTACCTTAGAAAAAAGTCCCCGCCTTCATGGACCTGATGTTCCAGAGGGGGAGGCAGAGGCTGGGCATGGTGGCACACGCCTGTGATCCCAATACTTGGGAGGCTAAGATGGGAGGATCCAGGCCAGCCTCAGCAACTTAGGCCCTGTTTCAAAATAAAAAATAAAATAGGGCTGGGGTGTAGCTCAGAGGTAGAATGCCCTGGGTTCAATCCCTAGTATCACACACACGCACACACACAAACACACAGCAACAAAGCAGTGTTACAAGCGCACAGTAGAGGGATAGAAGTTGTCCACATGTGCAGAGACCAGTTCGTGCAGAGTCTCATAGTTGGACTGTATATAAGATGATGGGAAGCCAGTGGAGAATTTTAAGCTAAGGAGCGATGACTGTGGATTCAAAGATAGAGAAGCAGTCGTGGGAGATTTGCTAGCACACCTCCCGGCCAGGCGAAAAATATGAGCAAAGTTTTTGGTGAAAATTACAAAACTGCCGGGCGTGGTGGCTCTTGCTTGTAATCCCAGTACTTTGGGAGGCGGAGACCAGAGAATCTGGGTTCGCGGCCATCCTCAGCTCTCTCTCTCCCTGTCTCTCTCTCTCTCTCTCTCTCTCCTTAGTGGGGCCCTCCTCAACTTCGTGAGACCCGGTTTCAAAAAAATAAAGTATAAAAAATAGGGCCGGGGGTGTAGCGCGGAGGTAGAACACCCTGGGTTCAATCCCCAGTACCGCAAAAAAAAAAAAAAATTACAAAACTGACCCAGTGATAACATGTTCTTGTGGTGGGAGAGTCCTGCAAATGCTGCTCATCAGACACACAAAAGGACATCCAGGTGGCTGCAGGAGGCCCTCTTGAGCTGAGGTGTTCAGAGAGTGTCGAGACTGCGAGGAACAGCACAGCCCTGCCAAGCCAGAGGCGAGAAAGGGCGTGCCTGTGGCTGAGCACGAGCGGGAGCACAGAGAGAGCAGGGAAAGAAAATAAAAGCTCTTCACTTTTGTTCAGTAAATGCATACAGAACAAGAAAATATGTACAAGCAGAAGACGCTCTGCTTGGGAAAGACAGTATTTATTAATTTGCTTGCTCAATCCAGTATCTATTGGGTACCCATTTCATATTGGGTACTCTTCTTTTTTTTTTTTTTTGCAGTACTGGGGATTGAACCCAGGGGCATTCTACCTCCGAGCTCCACCCCCAGTCCTATTTTTTATCCTTTATTTTGAAACAGGGTCTCACTAAGTTGCAGAGGGCCTCACTAATTAGTTGAGGCTGGCCTCAAACCCGGATCCTCCAGTCTCTGCCTCCCAAGTACTGGGATTACCAGCGTGCACCACCACACCCGGCTTATTGGGTACTCTTCCAAGTACCAGAAATCCACAGTTACCAAAACAGAACTCTCTGTTCTCCCAAAACTCAAGGGGTATGGGGGAGCAATAGAGAAAAGGAACATAGTGCCGGGCAGTGGTGCACACCTGTAATCCAAGTACTTGGGAGGCTGAGACAGGAGGCTCGCAGGTTCGCAGCCAGCCTCAGCAACTTAGTGAGACCCTGTTCCAAAATAAAAAATAAAATAGGGCTGGGGGTGTAGCTCAGAGGCAGAACACCCCTGAGTTCAATCCCTAGACAGAGAGAGAGAGAACCTAGTAAGTAAATAAAATAATTTAACTGTTAGGTGGTGGTAGATGCTATAGAGGAAAATCAAGCAAGGAAGGGGGTGGGGTGTTTGGGGAAAGGGAGCAATTTTAAAGAAGGTCATCTAATTTCTTGGCTTTGGTATGATGGGAAATCATTGGAGGGTTTAGGTAGGGTACTGACATGACCTGACATTTTAACATACTTACCCTGGTTGTTCTGAGAACAGAGGTAAGGGACAAATCTGAAGTCTTCCACACCCTTGCTGCAGCTACCCTCATGACATAGTATCCTAGCACCGTAGACCCCTGCCTAGATTATTGCCCGGAGTCCCTACAAGCCCATCGCCGGCATGTAGGAGGAGATGCTGATGCTGGCACCAGGACTCCAAGGACATGAAGGGTTGAAAACTCCTGGTTCTGGGTTTTTTTTAAAAGGTACAGGTAAATAAATAAAATACTCAATTCCTATTGTATCACTAGGAAATCAAGAGGGCAAGGAATTCTAGGCTGCCAGCAAGAAAAGTATCAAAAAGATGTGTCTCAAGCAGAGGCTAGATCAGGAAGGAGGCTAGCCAGAAGGTAGGTGGAGTAGCAGGTCCACGGACAGGAGCAGCCTGAGAGCCGCAGCAAGGAAGTGAGAGAGGGAAGAGGGCTTAGAACTAACCTCCGAGTTGAGGGTGTTCTTGGTGCCGTCCACAAGGCCAGGGTGCTGAAGAGGAAGAGGAGAAGGCCATCAGGAAGTGGGCCAGGAGCGGCCAAGATGAGGCTCCAGAAGTGCCTTCGACATCTGTGTGGTCGCTGAGAACAGCACGCGGGGAATGGGAAAGCTGCACCCTGGCCAAAGTCATCAGCCAAAGTAGAGAGGTCCCGAAGGGCCGGGGCATGAGGACAGGTGCAGGAACTGACTCGCGGCCGTGAGAGAGAGAGCCCCGGTCTGAAAGGGTGGGATTGAAGTGGGAGCAATCAGTACCTCTCCTTCTTGCCTTCGGAGTTAGAGGAATTTGAAGGAATCGTATCCAATGGAGGTGGTAGAATCAGAGGAGCCACCTTGAGTCCACTAATAGGTCAAGCTCAGTACTCTCCTTTTTGGAGAGGGTTTCTAGGCTTCTTGATCAGAGAAATAGTGCACATGGTTGTGTTTTGACTTTGTAAGGAATCTGGTAGTTTCTTCTATGAGTCTTTGGGACAACACAGAGAGACGCCGAGTGGATGACGGTTCAGTTATGTTGCTTCCTAGATATAGCCTATGAGCTAGCCCCAAAGAGCCAGAATCCATGAGGACATTGTTTACCAGGATCAGTGGTTTTTCAGCCTTTCTGAAGGTCCTAGGTACACCCACTTTAAACATTAATATCTCACTGTCCACCTCTGACTGTTGAATTTTGTGCCTTTCCACCAGACAAGATTCTGCTAAGCTTTTCACCATCTGTTGTTTGTATTAAAAAGGAAATCAATAGATTTTTCATTTTCATGAGACATAATTATAATGCCAAATCTGATTTTTTGAATTGCACACACTGTCCTTCACACGCCTCCAACAAATGATACACCCCCGGTCTGGTTAGTTTAGTCTTGTAGGAAGGTCTGTAATGGCTGGGTTCCACTTAGCTTTTTTTTTTTTTTTTTTTTTTTTGCAGTGATGTGGATAAAGATAGCAGAGTTGCTTGTCAAATTTAACATGACATAGCATAGGAAAGCTGATATTTTGGAGAAAAGGATCTGAATTCAGAAAGCTCTCAGTGGACTAACACAATGGACCAAAATTATCAATCTAAACTAAAAGAGACCCTAAGCCACAAACCCTTTTTGGGTCTTTTTCGGGGGGCCTATTTTATTTGTTTTTGTCTGTTTGTCTCACTCATAGTCTCAATTCAGGACAGTAAAGCATATATACTCAGATATACATGTGCATGGACATAATACAAATATAAGCTTCGTTAATTTTTTAGAAAGAGCAAGGTCTAAATCTAAAGAAGTAATAATTCCATCCTTATTTTGACCACATCTTAAGTGTTTTCAATTTTGAGTACCATTCTTTGAGGATGCTTACAAACTAGACATCCCCCAGAGGCCCCCCACCACAGTACTTGATGCTCCATTAATAATAAATATTTCTTGAATGGATGGTGACGTCAGTGGTGAGGGAGAGTTCCCAGGTCCTGAAAAACACAGTCGGACTAGGGAAGGGGAAAGTTTGAGATGGCTCTTTTGAATACTTGGAGAGTTCATAAGCAGTAGAGATACGGAATGTTTCTGACAAGACAGACCAAGTATATCAATCGGTTTGGGTCAACTTAAGAAAGACTTTCCCGGAGAACCAAGACGGCGGGATAGCGAGAGGCAGCGTGTCGCCGGCGCTCCGAGAGTCGGAGCTCAGCCGGCAGGAAGACTGCATCTTGAAAAGAAAAGTAGGGCAGCCAAAACTCAACAAAACAGTGAGAAACAGTGCAGCGGAATGCGAGGCAGTGGAAGGAGCAGAGGGCGGTACGGAGCTCAAAGCACTTCACCTGGTAAGCGGGGAGCGGAGTCAAAGGCGCCATCTTGGCTCAGCCATGCGGCTCCTGGAATCCTCCAGCAAAGAAACAGCTGATTCTCAAGAAACCAGCAATTATAGTCCACCATCGAAAGCAGTCGACTTCAGACCATGATGAAGCCTAAGTCGAACCAGATCCACACCTACAATGGCGACAACTGCAAAGGGTGGGACGCGAGCCTCGGCCCCCGCAAAGAAAGCAACGTGAAGAGACATAGATGAGGCGGCCAGGCACAGGAGCACCCCAACACCGAGAAAACGAGCGGGTGAGGCGCGGCCCCCCGGAGTAGCCTAGCACCGGCGCAGAACACCCCAGCACTGAGGACATGGACAGACATGGCATGCCCCCCTCAGAACTGCCCAACGAGAACACGGGTGAGTGAGATAAAGGGAGGCAGCGCGTTGCCAGCACTCCAAAACTCGGAAATCGGCCTGCAGGAAGACTGCTTCTTAACAAGAAAAGTAGGGCAGACAAAACTCAACAAAACAGAGAGAGCCAAAGAGCAGCGGAGTGCGAGGCAGCGGACAGAGCAGGGGGCTAAACAGAACTCCACGCATTTCACATGGTAAGTGGAGAGTTGAGGCAATGGCGCCATCTATGCGGGGCCACGCCTACACTATGACTCCCGGAGACCAACAGGAAAGAGACAGCAGATCCTTGTGAAACCAGCGACTGTAGACCACCATTGAAACTGATCAACTCCAGAACATGATGAAGCCCAAGTCAATCAGACCCACACCTACAATGATGATAGTTTCAAGGGGTGGGCCATGAGCCTCTGCTCCTGCAACGAGTGCAATGAGGAGAGACAAAGAAGAGGTGGCCATACACAGGAGCAGCCCAACTCTGAGAACACGAGCTGGCAAGCCACGGCCCCCATGAGCAGCCCAACACCATCCTGGAACACCCCAGAACTAAGGACAAAGGTAGATGAGATATGGCCCCCTCCCCAGCAGCCCAGCACTGAGAACATGGGAGGGTCAGCCCCTGGCCCCCATACTGGGGATGTGAGGCGGGCAAACCCTCAGCCCTGCCCCCAGGAAACCCCTCCCCCAGGTGTTGGGGAAGCGGGGCAGGTGAGCCCTTGGCCCCACCCCTGGACACCCTCCGGCACTGGGGATGTGGGGCAGACGAACCCTTGGCCCCACCCCCAGAGATCCCCAGTGCTGAGGTCATGGGAGGATGAGCCATGATCCCGCACAGGAGAGACTCCAGACAAAGAGAGAAAACCTCAGATGAGCGAAGAAGGCAAACTAACTGAGGGAGAAGGGAGGGAAGGAGAGGGAAACAAACTGGTGCACAGGATGGACATACACAAAGATATCAAAGTCAACTACTATACTGAAAATGGGAAGAAGGTAGGGGGGAGGCAGGGGGGTGGGAATTGGGGAGGGCTAATTGACTGATGAGTGCATGTATACGTCAACCACCCTGAAATCCTTCAAGATGTTTAATTGCAATGCACTAATAAAATAAAATAAAGACTTTCCCATTCTGTTCTTCACTGGAATGAGCTGACATTGAATACTGTGAAGATCCCAGGACAATGACTATCTCTAGCAGTCCATTCAACAGAGGCCAGGAACAAAAATAAGCTGTGTTGTCCAAGGGATTCCTGCGCGTGGTACAGTTGACTGAGTGGCCTTTCGGCTGCATCCAATGCTGAGCTTCTCCTTACAGTGGGCCCAGACCAACAGTGTCTTGTTTTTTTCAACTTTGTATAACCAACATTGGAAGAGAAACTATTACTCTAAAAAAAAAAGTTTAATGGGAACTTCTGAGGATAATGCCTCTGAGTTAAGGAAAGCCAAGTATTTAGCAGTCCTTTTTAAGCCTTGCATTTATTTCTCCTCTCATCCTTTTGTCAATTGACCTCATAAATATTCATGAGGAATTTGACCCAAAATAAGAGTAGCCTAAAAATCTTTCCTAAGCCTTTCAGTGTTTCTATCATGTAACAGTAATTATTTGAATATAATCTTTATTTGAATTATTTGAATATAACTGGTCAGTTACATTATTGTAAAACTAGTGAGTGATCTGGTTCTTAGAGGGCTTGTTTTTTTTTTTAATTAGGATTTCAAAAATCTTGGGATCTGGTGCGAACAAATTGGTTCTATGACCAAACATTTTCTGTTAATCTCAGATTCAAAGTGTCTCCATGTCTCAGAGTGCTCAAGCTTCAAACCTCTCTCCTATACTGTCACCTCCCCCAGATGAGAAGGTCGGAAGCCAAGAGTGAGCTGGAAACAGACGTTCAGGCCTGTAGCCTAGATGTGGGCTATCATATTCAACAGTAGTCAGGCCTTCCAAGTGGACAGGAGCTGGGGCGTCTTGTCACCTGCGCCCTAGATTTGAGGGAGGTCTGTCCTCTGTGGGAGAGGGCTCGGTTGCACCTGTGGTCACAGGTAAAATGGCCTGGAAGCAGTCACAGGTCTGTGAACATAGACTGGCACTTCTGCTAACCTCCTGTCCTCCTTCCCTTCCCTGTAAACTCTGTAGTGCAGCAGCCGCTGGTTTTTGTCTCCATAAAGGAACTTTTGTTCTTCTGCCCCTCGCACAGAAAATTCTCCTTCCTCCTTTGCCCAAAGTCCCCTTTTCTTCATCTGATGTTTTCTGGTCATCCCCAGAGAGGGAGACAATCATGATCTCATTTCAGACTCTGGCTAGCTTGAGACATTCCCAAAGCTGAGCCCTGATGGTGCATTTCTGTGGTGTGTTTCCTGGGAAAGCCTGGTTTTAGGGCCACTAACTTGGTGTGTGATCTTGGGAATGTAACTTGATCTCTCTGTGACTCAGTTTCCTCGTTTGTAAAGAGGACATTTCAGGGTCTTTGAGAGATTTGAGACACTATAAAGAAGCACTAAGCCCAGTGTGTGGCAAGTGGAAGGTGCCCAGTAAATCCCAGCTGCTGTAAGTATTGTTAGCTATCATTAGTTTATGCAGATTCTAATAACGCTACCAGTTTTCACACTACCAGTTTTTTGTGGTGGTAGTGGTTGTTTTTTGTGCTGGGAATTGCACTCAGGGCCTGGCACATGGTAAGTACATGCTCTACCATGGAGCTACAACCCCAGCCCCAAGTATATTATACTTTATCACTCAAGATTTTCTAACTATGGATGGAAGTCCACTTACCGATGAATTGTGCTTAGAACCCAGAAGGACTAAGAAGGAGAGGGTGTTGTACTTTCTCTTCTTATTTATAGTTATTTAATTGAAAACCAATGCTGGCAGACACGGAGTAAACCTTCCTGTTCCAAGGTTGTCATTCCAATACATACTTGTGTGTGTGTGTGTGTGTGTGTGTGTGTGTGTGTGTGTGTTTATGTGTGGGGGGTACTGGAGGTTGAATCCAGGGGCATTCTACCTCAGAGCTACACCCCCATTTTGAAATAGGGTCTCGCTAAGTTGCTGAGGGCATAGATAAGTTGCTGAGGCTGGCCTTGAACCTAAAACCCAGTCTCAGCCTCCCAAGTACTGGGATTACAGGTATGGGCCATCACACCCAGCTCTCATTTCTATATTTAATTTTGTGTTTTTCCAAAAATAAACAGAAGCTAAAATATATTAAAATTTGGAGTTGCTCAGTATACAGTGGGGATTTTAATCCTGGCTGTGCATCGGAATCTCCTGGGAAGTTTTAAGAACTGATGCCTGCCTCTCACACCCAGAGATTCTGCTTTAATTGTCTGAGATGAGGCCTGGCCATGGGGATGTCCTAAAGCCCCTCCCGGTGATTCAGTATGCAGGCAGGGTTGGGAACCACGGATCTACAAACTCAGTCAATCCCGAAGCTGGAGCTGGATTCTAATAATAGCTTTCTTTGTTTCCCAAGTGACTTGTGTACCACAGTGTCCAAAATAGTTTATGTGAGTACATAAAACTTCAAAGTGGCTATTTCCACTTTGTGCTAACTTCGTAGATTTGAGGGAAGGAAATACTACAGTTCCTATTTTGAAAATTCCCTTCCTAGATTACCTCTGGGTTCACTGGACAGGAAAAGCGGTAACCACTCTCCCTTACTGAGCTCTCAGCATAGCCGTGTGCTAACTACTTCCTCGTCTCTGCCCATTCATCACTCCATCTTAGTCCTCATAATGGCCCCATGCACAAGCCCCAGTGTTGGCCTTGTTGGATTGTGAGGATCCTGATGTCCAGAGAGCATGTCTACTTTCTCAGGGCTGAACTTGAGCCCAGGAGCATTTGATCCCAGAACTTCACTGATCACCCCGGAAGGGAACAACTTAGCCAAATAATTTCCTAGAAAATAGGGTGTACTTGCTTCAGGGTTGCACACATTTTAAATTGGGTTGCATTCTTTTGTAGATCAAGAGCTTCTATAAATTTTATTTCAGATTCACACCCAAGTTGCCTAAGTGTATATGGGACTGGGAGGCCATTTAACAAATTAATTCTTTCCAGGCACTTAGGAGACTTTACTTTAGAAAAGCATCTACAGGTACACATAACTTAATCTTTTACTTGGTTTCCCTAATAACTTTCCTGGCCTTGTTTGATTAATGAGGATGCTGAGGTCCAGAGAGTACATCCATTTTGAGGTGGTTACTAAGCAGTAGCATCCCTATTTTGCAGAAAGAGGAACTGTTACACCAAGTATTAATTATCTACTACATATTAGCGATAACTGCCACTAATTGGCTCTTAATAAGTATAGGCTCTGCACCTTAGTTATTATTATTATCCTCATTTTGCAGATGAGGAAACTGGAAATGAGAAAGAATGGTGAAGCTACCTACCCAGAGTGAGAGAGCTAATAATTGGGCTCAATGTTTGTTTGCATGTTTGCTTTTTTAAACTTGTTTATAAGAAAAAATTGCAAGACATGGGCTTCACTTTGCTGGTGGGGAATCTGGACAACCATGTCTGGAATAAGCCTTTAAACCAAAAACTAGATTTTCTTTCTGTGAGCCGAATGGATGCTTAAAAGCCGTTGTAAAATGAATGACTTTCTGCCAACCTTGAATATCATCCTGAGGTCAAAAAGGCGGGACCCAGAGGGAAACACACCAAGTGCCGTGTGCATATGTATTTCTATCACTCTAAACCTCGTTTCAATGTATAATTATAATGCACCAATAAAAGTGTATTAAAAATAACAGGCTCAGCCGGGCGTGGTGGCGCACGCTTGTAATCCCAGTACTTGGGAGGCGGAGACCGGAGGATCCGGGTTCGTGGCCAGCCTCGGCTACTTAGTGAGGACCTCCGCAACTTCGTGAGACTGGGTTTCAAAATAAAGGATAAAAAATAGGGCCGGGGGTGTAGCTCGGAGGTAGAATGCCCCTGGGTTCAATCCCCAATACCGCAAAAAATAAAATAAAATAAAATAAAATAAAATAAAATAAAATAAAATAACAGGCTCTAAATATTCCTTCTCCTATCACCCCTGTGCAAGGCTGCTCTGGTGTGACCAGCCCCTGGTGGTGAGAACTGACTCTTGGGGCAGTTTCCCACTGGTCCACCTCAGCTCAGTTGTTTCTCGTGGTTGCAGATTGCTGATGAGGGTCCGGTGGCTGTTCTTGGGCCTCCTCATTATCACATAGACAGAAGCACGTCTCCTCTCTCACTAATTAAGAAAATGCCTACTTATTTTCTTCTTCTTCTTCAAGCATATAAAGATTTGCCATCTTCAGGTTTCCTAAAATACACACACATGCACACACACACACACACACACACACACACACACACACAGAAAATTCTGCAGGGAAAATAACCACATAATAAAGAAAGAGGTGGTATGGTAAACAAATGGGGTCTCGGGGGAAGCGAAGTGCCTAGCCACCCGTGTCAGGGCAGAGGGTCACTAATTGAGTGCAAATCTTTTTAAAAATGCCATTTATCCCCCTACAGGGCATACAAAACCATCGAGGATGATGACTTGAAGTTTCCCCTTATATATGGAGAAGGCAAGAAGGTAGGTGCATGCGCTTCCCAGAGAGGAGAGGGCCGTCCCCTTCCCGCTCTGAGCCCGTGGCAGTGTGTGCGTGCCACTCAACAGCTCGTGATTTTATAGCCTGGGCGGCTTGAAAGAATGTTGCATCCATCATCCTTCCGGTTGCTTGTCTTGAGGGTCCAAGGAGTGGCAGGGTTCAGGGGTAGGAGGTGGGCAGTGAGCAGGAGGAAAGAAATCAGTTTGATGCAAATAACATCCCCCCTTCCCAGTCCATCTGAGTCACTTTTTATGGTGTTTAAACATGACCACTTTCACAGATGTCATCTCATTTTGTATCTGACAACAAGCTAGGAGGCATACACACTTGGTAGATGGGGCAGCTGGGACTGCGAGGTTAAATAGCTCAGGCAAGTCGCACAGCCAGGAGGACTAGCAGCTGATGCCGAGCCCTGGCTCTCCACCCCTTCCATGTTCTCAGGCTCCACCCTGAAAGCTCTGACTTTGCAAGTCTGCTTTTCTACTTGCCCCGGGGAAGGGACCCCAAAGCTTCACTGTAATTAAACCATAGAATCACATCAAACCAGAGCCCAGGCGGAGGGGCAAAGACCACCAATGGCTCCCAGGACCCCAGCCAGAAGCAAACACTGAAAGGCACAAAAGGAAGCCTGGTGAGTGTAGACTTTAAAACACGCTGTGAGCAGAGACCTGGAGGAGGTTGAATCTTGGAGTGGAGGCGAGGAAGCTTTGAACCCCTTTCTCAGTTAGAATAAACATCTTCTGCACTGTTGCATTCTTCCTGTGAACACTGATGCATTTTTACTCAGCACCGGGAGCTCCAATCAGAAGGGAAAAGTGCAGTCTTATTAAGAAAAATCTTCAATTGAAATTTCTTTCAGTATTCAGTAGCTGTATTCAGAAGAAAGGACTCACAAGAAAAGCAAAACTTGCCTTCCTGGGTAGAACGTGTGTGAGGAGAGGAGAGGGGGAGAGAACACAGAATTAAGATTGGGGCTCAGTGTAGCCCCGGTATGATCTTAGCAGTAGGAGTTACTTCACGAATGGAAGCAAACCACAGATATCTGACCCATGTGGGGATCATTTCATAAAGTGATGTGCCCTTCCACTTCACCGTCTGTGGTTGAGAATCAATACAGGGACGAGCTCTGTTCCTGACGGGAGTATGTGTGCTCTTCAGTACAGTGAGCACCATTAAGTGTGTTATGATTCAGGTCAGCGACCTACGCCTGCCGCTGAGGTTCCTTGTGTGGCCAAGATTCTCAGCATTACCCCACTTCATCCAGTGAGTTTCTGTATGCTCAGAACCACGTCCCTTTATCTTTGTATAGCTGCTACCTGCCTAGCCCGTCCCTGACACAGGGCGGCCCTTCAGTAACTGCCCACGTATGAAGTAAACAGTTACGTTTCGTGTGCTCTTGTCAGTGCCACCGGAAAATGGCATGTTCTTAGAAGGTTATCAGAGGTGAGATTTAAAGGATCAGAGGCTTTCCCAGTTAAGTGAAAAGTTCAATTCACCAAAACATCACATTCTTCGAGCACTTCAGTTAATGAAGGCTTGACAATCCCATGATGAGCAGCTGGCAAGTTCTGTCATTGTACCCATCGGCCTATTTAAAAGCCCCTGTGTCTCCACTTGGCTTTTGTTGGCAGGCTCGCCCCAACCTGGAGGAGCGCACGTCCCTGGCTGAGGAATCCATGATTTCTTGGAGCTCTGTCTAGATCCCTCACCCAGGTTTTCTTCTCCCTCTCCGCATACTCCCACACGGGAGAGTCTCAGAGCACTTTCACAGCTGTTGCTTTTTATTTCCAGAAATGCTTTTAAGGATTTGTGTGGGTAACACCTGTATACTTTGTAAACAAGTTCAGGAACTAGCAGGAACATCAGATTTCTTTGAATTAAAACATAGGCATATGCTTTTTCCAGGCAGAGAAGCTGCCATCAGGGAGAGAGCTCTAGGGACTCAAAGTCTTCACATTGAGGGTTGAACACTTAGCTAGAAGGGAGTTTGCCCAGCCTCCTGGCAGAGCAGAAGGTTTCTGCAGCCTGCCTGACCAGAGGTCCCCAGGCCTCACATCTCATGTCTGCATTTTATTCCCTTGGACTCTGGCCCTTCAGAAATGTGTCACGGTCTCATTTCTACTCTGATGTACACGTTGCCTACCTTCTGAGCTGAGACCAGCTCCGAAATCCATAGTCTTTTGGGGAGACTAGTGACATTTTGTTCTTTTCCACCCCGAGGGAATTTGTGGGAATGTTAAAAGGATAGATCATAGAGTTGCTAATTTTATTTTCTCCCTCCATGAAGCTTAACAGTTGAGCTTTGGGAGAGCAGGAGCCACCTCCAATCTTTTACGTTTTGCTGCTGCCAGTCCCAGGGCTAGGGACATAGCTAGAGTCCAGGGAACACTTGTAGAGCAGATATGTTACTGAAGGATGGATGGATGGATGGATGGATGGATGGGTGGATGGGTGGGTGGGTGGATGGATGGATGGATGGATGGGCGGATGGTAGATGCTGTTGGATTTGGTATGAACGGATTTAGGTGGCTACAGACATTACACGTGGACTGGAGTTCATTTATTGGATATTTTTCCCTCCAGTCTGTATAAAAGAAATCTGAGAAGAGATATCTATAGCCCTGTAAGCTTAGGATAATTGTTAAATAAACTGTCAAATACAGAGTGATTTTGGTAAGCCCTTCCTTGGTAGCAACTAACTACCCACATAATTAACAGCAGGGGGCATAGGGAGATGGGCAGGAGGGACTGGAGAATTCTTTCAGCCTCTAGCATCTACAGTGCTGTAGTGCGATGGAATGCTTTGGCTCTGCATGTATTTCTGATGACCCTCTGCTTACACTCCTAGGCCCGCGTCATGGCAACTATTGGAGTGACCAGGGGACTTGGGGACCATGACCTGAAGGTTCATGACTCCAACATCTACATAAAGCCATTCCTGTCTTCAGCTCCAGAGGTACCACTTGAGGTTTTTATTTCTATTTCATGCAATAAAATATTTTCTCCATTCTTCCTTTGCCAACTCTCCCCCACATCCAGACAGTAGCCAACCTGTGTTACGTGCACTTCTGTGGAGTCTCATGTCACTCATTCTCACGCTGACTATTCCGAGTCATACCCTCATCACCTCCCGCCCAGACTGCACAGCCTCCTGGTGGCCTTCTCTACCTCCCTCAGTTCCATCCCACAGATTGCTATCAAGTGAATTTCCCCCAAAGAACCGTGCTGACTCCTAATTGCTCAGAAACCTTCAATGTACCCCCATGGCTTGGATAGTAAAGACAGACCCCTTCGGTCGGCATTCAAGGCTTGTAATTTATCTAACTTTCTAATCTGATCTTTGTTCCCCTGTATCGGCCAGATGAACTTGTCTCCTATACATGACCTCCAGTCTCTCAGATTTGTTTCAAACTATTCTTTCTACCAATGATGCTCTCCCTTCCCATCTCCAAACATCCAATTCATCTTTTTTTCCATGGTTTAGCTCAGACGCTTCTCCTGTGGGGACTTCCTGATGTCCCCCTCCCTGAGCCAGAAGTACTGTCTTTGCCTACTCCTGATACACAGAGAGCCGTGTCCTCTAATAGCATTTGTTTTGTTTTATTTTATTGGTACATTGTAATCATAGATCATGATCTAATGGCGTTTTTATCATCTGCCTTATATCACTGTTATTTGTATATGCCTATCCTCTCATTAAATTTTATTACCTAGAGAGCCCCTATCATTCAGTTAATTGTTTGGAGATTTTAAATTGAAAAACATATTGGTCATACATTTGGGTTTTTTTAAAAATTGTGTTTCCTATAATACAAGAAACCATTAGGCTCTGTGTTCATTTTCAGAGTGTATCAAATAGAAAAGATCATTTCCATATTATAGAAAAGTCTAACAATAGTTTAAAGAGAGACTTTCTTACATAATAAGGCTGGGTAGGTGTGGTGGCACACACCTGTAATTCCAGTACTTGGGAGGCTGAGACAAGAGGATCACAGGTTCGAGGCCACCCTCAGCAATTTACCAAGACCCTGAGTCAAAATAAAAAATAAAATAGGGCTGGTGTGTAACTCAGAAGTCAAATGCTCCTGGGTTCAATTCCTAGTATGACAAAAATATAAAAAGGAGGAGGAGGAGACAGTGGCGGTGGCGGCAGCGGCTATTTGGTGGTTCCTAGCATGGGTTCAGCTCCTCAGTTCTATCAGGGCTGGCATCGCTGCAGTTCTCTGACTTTTCCTTCATGGTTACAGGATGGTGGCAGAGGCACTGTGACATTATCATGAAAGATGGGAAGGAAGAGCAGCCTTCATCCAAAAGAATATGCACTTGCATCTCATTGGCCACAACTGTGTCACATGACCTCCTCTAGCTGCAAAGGAGGTTGAGGAAGAGAGAACTTTACTAATACTGTAGGAGAGGCACGTTGGGGAGGAGCAAGTCAGGAACCAACAGTGTTTACTATACTGTGAAATTAACTATGAGAGCCATGCCTACACTGGCAACGCTCAGAACATTTAGATGTAACTCCATTTGCACATTCTTCCCAAGAGTGGGTGTAGGAATTTTTTTTTGGTTTTTTGTTTCTGTTTTTTTGTGGGGTGGAGTTGTTTGTTATTAGAGATTGAACTCAGGTCCTCGTGAAGTCTACCACTGAGTTGCACTCCTAGCCCAATAGGTGCTGGGGTGTTTGTGTTTGGTGTTAGGTTTTGTTTATTTTGCTTGGGGTATATGGTTTTGCTTTGTTTTTTGTTTTTGTTTTTTGCTTTTGTTTTTATTTGGTACTGGGGGTTAAACCCAGGGACATTCTACCTCTGAGCTATACCCACAGCCCTATTTTATGTTTTTTGTTTTGAAACAGGGTCTTGCTAGGTTGCTGAGGCTGGTATCCAACCTGCAATCCTTCTGTCTCAGTCTTCCAAGTATTGGGTTTACAGGCATGCACTACCATGCCCAATTTTATTTTGTTTTTTGAGATAGGGTCTTGCCATGTTGCCCAGGCCGGCCTCAAATTCATGATCCTCCTCCTGCCTCAGCCTCCCCAGTCACTGGGATGACAGGAGGGAGTCCCCTCACTCCCCTCCACAGGCCCTGTTTTAATGAAGGCTCTTTTGATTGGAGGAAACTGAAAACCACTCAATCGAACACCAAAAAAAAAAATAAAAATAAAAAGAGGTGTTTACTCTAACGATATTGGAAGAGATACTTATGGCATCTACAAGAAGAATCTCTGAATAGCCAGGCTTTGTGGGAGAGTGGTTCTAGAATCAAAGCAGCCCCGGAGAGCCACAGCAGCAGGAGTCTGCCGACCTTCAGGAGGGTCTGCCACCAATGTGGCCAGCCACATCCATGTGTCTCTGCTCCCAGTCAACCCAGTTTCTCACTCTCTCAAGTCAAGATGTCCAGAAAGGAGCCTGCTTGGCCCAACTCGCCTTTCATACAAGGCCACGGGTGACTTCCCAGCCTGATGATCATGTGTCCACTCGGTACCTTTATGGACACAGACCGCCACCTTGGCCCACCCCTTTGTGAACAGAGATAGTTCCTTCAAGGTCCTTTAGAGCTGGAGCTTGGCACCCACAGTGCATCTAAATACTGGGGCTTAGAGGCTCCTGAGAGAGAAATCCCTAGTACATATTGGGCATAGAAGACAGACATTTCTTGATATCACCCAGGATTTCAAATGAGGTCAGCTTGGCACAACCATTTGTCAAGCGCCTGCACATGTTGTCTCTTGGAGCCCTCAGCAATTCCGCATGGACAGGATCACTACTGCATAAGATGTTCAAGGTCCCCCAGAAGCCAGAGGTGCCTGGTCCCTCCATTCTGGCTAACATGAGTTGCTGCTAAAACTTCTTCTCACCAGAGAAAAGGAGTAAATACTGGGCCTCCAACCGTTTTCTTTGAACTCCACTGAGCACAGGGCTTATAGTGACACATAAACTTCTATATTTTCACTGGATGTGGTGGCACACGCCTCTAGTATCTGAGAGGCTGAGACAAGAGGATTGCAGGTTCAAGCCCAGCCTCAGCAACTTAGTGAGACCCTCAGTAATATAGGAAGACCCTGTTTCAAAATTGAAAAATAAAAATGGTTGGGAGTGTAGCTCAGAGATAGAATACCCCTGCGTTCAATCCCAGTACAAAAAAAAAAAAAAAAAACCTTTCAGTATTTTCTCCCTCGGGGGAAAGGTATTTATCAGACATGTTAAATGGCACCTTCTCCTTTCTACTTTTCAGAAGTATCTGTGGGGATCTGTGAAAACACTAATTAACCATTTTACTCCTTAAAGAAAACTGAAAACCTCCTTCTCACCTCCTCCCCCATATATACATGCATATACTTTTTTATATAAAGTGAAAAAAAGCTGTCTGCTTTGAAGAAGAGTGATCTCTGTACAATTAGATTTTGGATCTTCTAATCACTGCTGCTATTGATCCCAGAAAAAGATCTATTCTTTAAAAAAATCTTTTAACAATTTTGAAATCTATAATACGTGTCACCATGCTATGTAATAGCACCCTAAAATGTATTCCTTCTGTTTAACTGAAACTTCATACCTTTGAACACCTCTCTGTTCCCCAGACAGCATACTAAGGTTTTTGCATGCAACATCTCATTTAATCCCCATAACTACTTTGTGAGGTAAGTATAGCTGTTATTCCCATTTTATAGATTGGGTCTCAGGGAAATGGTACTTATACCTAGGTCTGTCTAATCAGATCAAAGTCTGTAGGGGAGAGAGCTGAGTTCAAGGAAATATCAATAGTCAGGGTCCTAGAGACTCTCTAAGTCACTGGTTCAGGGGCTCTTTAGAGGGTCACTTTGTCTTGAACCTAAGAGAGTAGCTTCGTCTTGGAACCTCAGTGGGCAGACTTCCTCAGAGAAATAGTGTTGGCCTTGGATTATGTTTGGGGCAAATGGTGATGCAGTAGAAAGGGTAATTGGGAAAGACAGTAGTGTGTGTGTGTGTGTGTGTGTGTGTGTGTGTGTGTGTACATGTGCACAAACCTAAGCCAGATCAAACTGTACAAAATAAGATTGTGTACCTATAATTTAGCTTAATGGGTATGTAGTGTACATCCCAAGATTCTTTTGCACGGGATTAAAATTGTTGTACATTTTAAATGCTTCCAGATGGAGAGCCCTTAGCCAGAGCCAGGAAAGCCAGGAGGGGTGCCATTAGAAGGGAAGAGAGGAACAGTTTCGATTGGCTACTGTGGAAGAGAACAGAGGAAAGAAGATAGGTTCTGCCCCCCCATCCCCAATCCTTGGGGCTAAAATGCCTTTGTCCTGGGGGATAGCTGTAAGATTATAGCCAAGAGAAATGGCTAGGGGGCTTCTGTTGGTAGCCCAGGAAACCAAGTTAATTTATTTAAACCATCTAATGAAGGCTGACTCCTCCCTGTCTTCATTACCACCACCACCCCCCTTCTAACTGTGACTTCCTAAGAACATTCCCCTGCTAAGCTTCGTCTTTGCCAAGCATGGATTTTGATTTCACATTTGGGTTCTAAATTTCAAACCCAGCTCAGTCTGGTAGTTTTAACGGTTAAGGAGGGGTGGGTGAGGAAATGTGATTTAGTTCTAAGAAAAAGAGCTCAGAAATCTTCTTGGAAATTAGCATTGTTCCCATTCATCATTGTAGCTCCTAATTTGATTTGATGAGTTAAATATAAATAAATCAAAAACATGTGGATCAAATTTACATAAAAAATGCACAGGGGTTTGAAAATTAGAGAAGAGTTTCTAGCCAAACACATTTTCGGTTTCACTGAACACAAGGCGCTGGAAAAATCTCGAGTTTGCCAAACCTGAAGCGCAGCCGCCAGGTTCTCTAAGCCTCTTCAGACCTTCCGGGGTAGAAGGCAGGGATTTCTGGCCAAGCCCTGGATTCCATAGGAGGCCCCACCAAGGGAGAGGAGGCCTGCTAGCAGCTGGCTACAAGTGGAGTGTCAGGGACATTAGCACTCTCTGGTGACAATATCTTGTTTTGTCCCTGTGACAGCACACACACAGCAGTCCCTACCCAACAGAAGGAAAACATCTCCAGCCAGATCCCAGTCTTCTTGATTACGAAGCTCACTTAACTCTTTCATACCATCCCAAAAAGAGTTCAAGAAGGAGAAGAGCCCAGGCCCTCCACATTCCCCTTGTTTCGAGCAATTCTCCCCGCCCAGTCCAACACACACACACTGCTGCGTCTTATGACCAGGCAGCTTGGCACAGGCCTGCAGCTGAAACTTCCAGATGTTCTCTGCTCCACGCCCCTTTTTGGCCTGTGACAGGCCCTCTGGACAGCTAGGATTCTTTTTAATTTCACCCTTCTTTCCACACTCCACTCCAAGACTGTGCCGTTGCCTTCAGCCCCAGTGTGGGCCCTTGGAAGAACAAGGCCTTTTTCTGTTTGGGAGCTGGCTTGCAGAGACAACTCCCTCCCCCACTCAGCAATCCCCTCTTCCTGTCCCTGCCAGACAGAACCACAAGGAGCCTAATTTTCTCTCTGCTCCATTTTTCCTCCTCTTGGTGTTCAGGATTCCTATCAGCTGTTTTTTGTTTTGTTTTGTTTTTATAATTCTAGGCCGCTCATTTAGCTCATTCTTGAGAATTTTTTGTCTAGATAGTTTTTTTTTTTAATCTGAAACAACTTTCTCTGAAAGAACAAACCTTAGACTCCAGTATCCAGCACAGCACCAGGGCCTGCACGCGGGTTTCAGCCTGCCGTTCTCTTCCTTGCGGAGGGGGGAAAAGGCCTGTATTGATGGGGTACTGGCAAAAGCGAATGAGAACATCAGTGAGATTGCCTGGCGTGAGGTCTGGTGTGTGGTCAGAGATGGTCAGTATATAGTAGGCTTCCTTTCCTCCTGCCTTCTGGAAGGTTCCACACTTAGGGATTCCCAGTGTTCACTTTCATGTGAAGAGAGAATGATGACTTCTGTTCAGGATGCCTGCTGTCTCCCATGAAAGCATGAATATTGAAGGTCTTATGTTTACATCTTAACATTTACAGTCTTCTGGTTCTTGGAGACTTCTTATACCCCAAGCCAAAGACTCATTTGGGGACAAGAGTGTGTTTTGCTGTATTTTGTGCTTTCTGCATTCTGGCCAGTTCATAAGTAACAATATTGGTGTACGACTATTTGGGAAAATGGCTGTGTTGTAATAAGTGAGACAGAATAGATTGTATATACAGAGTATTCATATAGGTAAAAAATGTATTTGCATAGCCGAACATCTTGAAGTTTTCTGGAAGGGTAGCAGTAATTATCTTTGGGTAATAAAACTTGTTTAAAAATTCCCTAGACCCCTCAAAATAGGAGACCATAGGAGACAGTATGCTAGAGTGGTCAAAAACTCACACTAGGATCAGTCTTCGCTTTAAGTTCTCTCTCTACACCTACTAGTTGAGTGACCTTGAAAGAGATACTTTATCTAAATCTCAGCTTTCTCTTCAGTTAAGAGAGAGAAAGAGGGAGAACACAATGGGGTTGTTATAAAAAGAAGCCAAAGGAGGAAATTAAATGACATCTATACAGTACTTAGCATAAAACCTGCAATAATAACTGTAATCTCCAAACCAGGTATGGTGGCATACACCTGTAATACCAGTATTTGGGAGGCTGAAACAGGAGGATCGAAGGTTCAAGGCCAGCCTCAGCAATTTAGCAAGACTGTTCAAAATAAAAAATAAAAAGGGCTGGGGGGATAGCTTGGAGGTAGAATACCCCCTGGGTTCAATTCCCAGTACCACAAATAAATAAAAATAAGTATAATCACCTAGCTCCTATTCCATCAAACCCACAAAATTTTAGTGGCTCTTTCTATAGGGACCATGAGTCCAAAGTGCTCGAGTAAAACACTGGGGAATGGGTCCTCAAGGAATTAGAATTTGGGGTCAGTTGGAAGGCGAGACTTGCTAAAGAATAATTAGCCATAAACCCTGTTTCTTGCTTCCTAAGGGAAAAAAGGAGTTTGGATAAGGGGGAGAGAACCATATAATTTAAAGAAGAGGCAAATAAGTAGGACAAGAAAAAGAAAGAAGCAGGAGCGAATTTGATGTGAAATAAAATTTACCTTAGGGAGTCACTGAGTTTGGAAGATTAGTTTGAGGGCTATTAGCTAGAATAAGGCTAATTACTACCGGAGCCCTTGAACTGGACCTAAGGAAATAAGGGGAATATCTTAGCCTGAAACAATGTGTAGACAGGGGAGCTCCAGAAGGGCGAGGAGCTACCTGCAGGGCAGCCATTGTGGTATAGAAACTGTGACAGAGGAATTCAACTAGGATGGGGACTGTGAAAACTGAATGGAGGTGTATCTGAGAGAGAGAGTTGGGGTTTGAGTGGTTTTTTTTTAATGTAACAAGAATTGATGGTAGACTTGATTTAGAGGATAAAGCAGAGTGAAATCTTAAAAATAAATAAAGATGGGTGCTAGGGATGTGGCTCAGTGGCAGAGCGCTTACCTGTCGTGTGCAAGGTCCTGAGTTCAATCCCTAGTACCACAAAAAATAACACAAAATACAGGGCTGGGGGTGTAGCTCAGTAGTAGAGGGGGAAGGTTCTCCCTTGAAGAAGTCGTATGTTGGTTGGGACTGGAGTATGTGCTCACCACGTGCAAGGCCCCAGGTTGAGCATATGCGTGCACGTACACACACACACACACACACACACACACACACACACACATACACTTTGCTTTCTAGGTTTAGAGAAAGGAAAAATGGTGACTCTTGTCAGGATCTGAGAAGGAAAAATAATTTTATGGCTTTTTCCTTCTGAGTTTTCTGAACCAATTTAAAAAATAAAGACAGGAGTCTGAGATAAAAATAATTTTATAATTAGTATAAAGTTAGATTTGAAATCATGGTTTGAACTTAAGACCAAAATGAACCCCCAAATTAAACTTGTCCACTTGACAGCTGTGGAGTACCTTCCAGCCCAAAGAGAGAGGGTTTTCCTAGTATTTATCCACTAGAAGATAGTAGTAGAGGTAACAAGTGCCACTTATGGATGAACAGGGACCAAAGAGAAAATTCTGGAAGGTTCAGTATCCCATCTTACCAATCCTATAGGAAGAGAGGGCCTGTAAGTGCTGATCCCAATACAAAGCCTTTGTGCCTTTGTTGACTACAAAACAAACCACCTCCAAAACTTAGAGGCTTAACACAACAATTTACCACCAACTTTCATCATTCTGTGGCCATAGTCTGTGACTATCCGATGCTTCTCCCTCGGGGTCTCTCACATGGTCACAGTCAGATGATGGTTGGGCTGGAGCCATCTGAAGACTAGGCTGAGCAATGCAAGATGGCTCACTCAAATGGCTGGCCATTGATGTTGGCCATCGGATGAGAGTTTAACTGGGGCAGCAACACCTGGCCAATCCATATAGTTTCGACTTCTCATAGCATGGCAGCTGGATTCTGAAAGAAACTATCCCAAGAGCAAATGGTTCAAGAGTCCTAGGAAGAATCTCCAAGGCTTCTTAAGACCTAGCCTCTAAAATGCCACATTGTATTAGTTGAGGAAATCCCTAGGGCCAGGCCACATTTGAGGAGAAGGGAATTGGAACCACCTCTTGGTGTGAGGAGGGAGGGAACCGATGGGAGTCTTCTAGGAGACTTCTAATGAATGCAGCCTTTCTGTAGAAGTGCCCTCTCTAATAACACACATTGAGGATTATAGTAATCATCATCTGTCTTTCCAGTGCAAGCTAGTACAAGGTGATGAGTTAGCTATTTAGCTAATTAAAAAAGGAAAAAATGCTTACAAAGAAGCAAATTAAGCTTAAGTATTGGGGATCTTTGCTCCAATCAGGCCTTGCAAATTCTCCATGTTGCTGGAAAATATAGAATGGTCTAGATGGGAAGGAGAATCAACGTTGCAATCGGGAAACACCTTTATAAGCATTTCTCCAAGCAAAGGAAGATTAGAATCCAAATTTCTGGTAATTTATTGTGGCTTCTTTTCTCATTCTTTAATAATGTTCACTTTAGTATCTAAACTTGTATTCATTATTACTTTTGCATTCTTTGTCTTAAAGAGAACCCTCAGAATTATATAAACTTCAGATAGCACAAAGAATGGATCCCCCTATACAAAGGGGAAAGGGGGACTTCTACGGATACTTTGATAGCCTTAAACAGTCATATTTGACAGTTTTCTTAATCTCTTCTTCAGTGCCATACATCTGCAGTATCTCATACTTCAGGGTTCTCAGTTGGGGTGATATGTCCTTGGGAGCAACGTACCCCTCTCCACCACCACCACCACTTTGAATATGTCAGATAGGGATCGCATGTTAAGAGTATTTCAGCGCTGGGCGTGGTGGCGCACGCTTGTAATCCCAGTACTTTGGGAGGCGGAGACCGGAGGATCCAGGTTCGCGACCAGCCTCAGCGCTCTCTCTCTCTCTCTCCCTGTCTCTCTCTCTCTCTCTTTAGTGAGGCCCTCTGCAACTTCGTGAGACGTGGTTTCAAAATAAAGTATAAAAAATAGGGCCGGGAGTGTAGCACAGAGGTAGAAAGCCCCTGGGTTCAATCCCCGGTACCGCAAAAAACAAACAAACAAAAAAAGAGTATTTCAGAGTGGTCTTTGGTCACTTGCTTCAGAATTATCTGAAAACATGGAAATTCCTAGGACCCACCAAAGACCTAGTGATGCCAATTTTCCAGAAGTGGATTCCAGGGATTTGCATTTTTTATACCAACTTCTTTGATTCTAGTACTTTATCTATGAGAGACTATATGACTTGGCCTGTTGTTCTCCATCTCTAAACTGTCCAGCTGAGCAGTAAAAATCACTTGTATGCATCTGTATATCATTTATATGGATGGTTTAGCCCATGACTTGAGATTTGCCAACCAGCTATTTGAATAAAAGCAAAAGTTGATGATTTCTTTTATTTACTCTTGACACTCTTAGCAATTCATAAAATTTATAGTCTCACAATGAGAGCCAAGCTTTAAGTTTCTGTCAAACATTTCCTATCCTTAGAGATTGTTAGCCTGTAACCTGTTCCTGCAAAATAATAGTTTTATTGGATGTTTCAGTTAAACATCCAGTATCTTTTTTTCCCATTGACATATTGCATTAACGCACATAAGAACAGTTTTAGAAGTTTGTTTAAATAATGCAAATCCCTGGAACACACTTTCTGAAAACCTGAATCACTAGGTCTAAGGTGGATCTTAGGAATTTCCACATGTTTAGATAATTCTGAAGCAGGTGACCCAAAAGACCACTCTGAGAAACACTCTGAGAATGGTCCTAGGCCATTCTTTGCTGTACTTCAGGACTTCCACTTAACAGTCTTAAAATGGGTTAGAGAGACATCCATACTCTAGTCCTGGATCATGTGACTCATTCTTTTGACACATGTGGCTCAACACCAGGCTCGAAGGTTAGGGACTCCATACACTCCCTTCTCTAAACACAAATCTGCTGTGACCCAGGCTTCTTGCTATCAGAATAACTGCAGCCAGGGGGACTGGCCTTGCCACACAGCAAGTGTGCCACAGTTTACCCATGTGGCTGTGTCCTCTCTTCTGAGCCAACATGCACACGAACTTGCTCATTTGTCCTCTTGCTCGCTTGAAGTCTCTGAACCCCCGCCACTGTGAAGAGTCCTGTGAAGTCGTAACATACTGTGATCCTTTCAGTCCCAAAGACCAGAAGTAGCAGCCACAGGAATCAGGAGTAGCAGCCATTCATGATTCGTACTGTCGGTGACTACAGTACCTATCCCCTGAGCCAGGACCTTCCGAGAGTCAAAGGGAACAGACACTGTTACATTTATACCAGGAAAACAAGCACAAACGGAAGCACAGCAGACAAGCAGGGACGTGTGGTCAGTCCATGCCTCCCCCCGAACAGACTAGCGCAACTCGACCCATCCACGCTGCGCCCAGACACGCGCTCTCACAGGCTGGTGTTTCTTCTGATCCTCAGCTCCATATACAGGCATTTTGGTGAGCTTGTTCCAATGGATTTGTTCTTCAAATGATTACTAAGCTAGATTCTAGTCTATTTGTTCACTAATTCATTCAGTGACCTTTCACTTAGTGGTGAATAAACTGTTGGAACCCCAACGAAAGGCGTGTGTCATGGCAGAGGAAGGCGTTGTCATCCAGAATGGAAGTGCGGTTCCTTCCTGTCGCTTACCTCACAGAGGCCTTGTGTGGGGAAGATGTTACCTGTGTTTCAGCAGCCAGGCCCTGGGTACTGCAGGCTGTCTTCACCACTGCCTAATATTTCAGCTGGTTTCAAAACTTTTTGAAGTGTGAGATTGTATTCACTCCCCAAAGTCAAATGTTTATTTTGTCTGTAGACCCTAAAAGAAAAGGCAAACCCTCAAGAATAGCTGTGGTATATTTCTAGTATGAAATTATGCCTGCAGCCAAAACAACCAGCTCCTTTTGAGTAGTATGAGCAGCCAGCATGTTTGAAATACTTAAATGCCACTTGATTGATTTGCAGCCAGTGCTTGGAAGTCATGTGGCCAGTCACATCGAGGTCTAACCCATTCTGTGCTGACCGAGTCCGAGAGTGTTAGAGCCATTGAGGGCCCAGTGGCCCCCTTGTCCGAACCTTTCATTTCACAAAAGGAGACACTGAAAGCCAGGCGTGGTGGCGCATGCTTGTAATCCCAGTACTTGGGAGGCTGAGACAGGAGGATCGCAGGTTCACGGCCAGCCTCAGCTACTTAGGGAGGCCCTCCGCAACTTAGTGAGACCCTGTTTCCAAATAAAAAATAAAATAGGGCTGGGGGTGTAGCTCGGAGGTAGAATGCCCCTGGGTTCAATCCCCAGTACTGCAAAAAATAAAATTAAAAAAAAAAGGAGGCACTGAAGATTTGAGAAGTCAACCTCATCCCTCCCCCGTTGCCCAATGGAAATCAATCCAGTTTTGTAACTAAACCAAACCAGGTAAAGCTGCCCAGACACCTCTCTCACATCTCCAAACTGCAATTCCCCCACATGGAAGGCTACGATGCCCAACTGCTCCTCCCCAACACCTTATGTCTGAGGAATCAGTACTCGTTTCATTCAGTATGCCTAGCAAGTGGTCCCTCAGCTTTGAAAATGTGAATGAACAGAGTTGTTTTGCTGGGCAACTAAGAGGCAGAGATGGGTCTCAAACCCAAACCTTCTGCCACCAGATTCAATGTTAGTTTCTGGACTTCACATACTATCGATAGAATCACTACAGAGAACTCGGATGCAGCCTTGGTGGCCAGCCAGAATGCCTATCTTGACACAGTCTACTTGGTTTATAGGACTGCAAGGAAATAAGAGTGAAGTTTTTTCTTCTTGATACAAGTGCCATATTCAGATTTCTATAGGTTGAACACTTGGGTTGGCCACTTGGAATAGAGGGAACAAGACTTCCTATTCTTTTTTTTTTTTTTTTTTTTTTTGGTACTGAGGATTGAGCCCAGGAGCATTCTACCTCCAAGATATACCCAGCCCTTTTTTGTTTTTGAAACAGGATCTCGCTAAGTTGCTAAGAGTCTGCCTACATTGCTGAGGCTGTCCTTGAACCTGCAATCTTCCTGTCTGAGCCTCCCAAATACTGGGATTACGGTGTGTGCCACCACACCTGGCTAAGATTTCATATTCTTTTTATTTTTCACCACATATCATCAGCCTTTATCTTATGAATCACCTTGGCTTTTCTGCCAAGCACACTGTTGAGAGGCCTAATCACTATAATTGTAAGTGAGATTTGGGGACTTGAACTCCAGGTTCCCTGAGCCCACTCTTATTCCTTTCCTCCAACCAGCTAGCCTATAAATGGTGTTATTGCCCTGTGATAAGTGTCATAAAGAATAACATGTAATGCATTAAGTCCTTCCATATGATCTTATTTGGCCTTCCTTATAGCTGTATGAGAAGGCAGAACAATGTTATGATTGAGGTTTTTTTCCCGTTTTTAAAAAATTATTTTGGAGATGAGAAAATTGAGAGCCAAAGAGAATAAGTGGCTTGTCTCAAGTCGCAAAGCCGGCTAGACACAGAGACCTGAAGCAAGGGCTCGCTCTTTCTCCTCCACAAAGCCAGGCCCGAGCTGCAGGAGCTCATCAGCCTACACTGAGTACTTCAAAGAGGAAAAAAAGACTTGGAGAATGTGCTGAGCTGATAAAGACAGAAAAGCTGTGCGGGCATCCCAGAGAAGCAACAGCGATTTGGCAAATAGAAGAACTGATGGATTCTTTTTTAAAAGTAGCATCAAGACACCAGTGTCAGCTTACAGTGCTATGAGCTCTCGTAACATGCCACCGTAATAGGACAAAGATAGGAGAATGTATCCGACAAATGCTGAAACAGCAGCCGCAGCTGAGCACTAAGTGGAGGTGCGGTATTAAAGAGGTGCTTGTCACAGGCTCCTGTTAAAACAGGTGCGAGTGATGACATTACGGACACCTCTAAGTACTGGGAAGCCGAGAGCCCTGGGAGCAGTCAGCACTTGGCTCCCTCAGCACATTAGCCAAGGCTCGTGATGGCCCCCAGACTCCTTCCTGCTCCCCAACACTGAGTGTGTTTCTGTTTGTTGGCATCTCCACTGAGGAAAGGGGAGGAGAAGGAAAGACCTTGCTACCTCTGTTAAATATCCTCACATTACATTTCAATGAATATCACAGTTATCAAGCTGAATCTACAGGGTCACCATGATATTAGGCGGTCCTCTGAATGAGTCTTATAATTTTTTCTTCTTCTTCCCTTCTTCTCCTATTTTTTAGTCTCTGCAAGTATGTCAGGAAGTTCTATTATGGTTTACACTATGAAGAATACTTCAAGGCCCACAGGAGAAATGTAAAATGGAATTTCTGGTTTCTAGAAGTTAGATTTCAGGGGAAGACATTATGACCAGCTCCCTTGGTGTTCACTGTTTACTGAACAGGGGTAAACATCCCACAACGGAAAGACTGCCTTTGATTCCCGAAGCCTCACCAAGCACTAGCCTTTCTTATGGGCACAGAGACAAATAGGACAAGGCAGACATGCCTCTAGAGGAGTTTATTGCCTATACAGTATTTTTCAAGATGAGAGACCCCCACATTTGCATTGGAATTACCTGGGGTCCTTGTTTACACTGACACTTGGGCCCCAGCTCAGATTTGCACAGCTCAGAATTTTTAAAGGTGGGGCCCCTGAATCTTAATTGGTTAAATAGCACCCCATGTAATTCTTTTTTTTTTTTTTTTTTTTTTGCAGTACTGGGAATTGAACCCAGGGGCATTCTACCTTCAAGCTACACCCCCAGCCCGATTTTTTATTCTTTATTTTGAAACAGGGTCTCACTGAGTTGCGGAGGGAGGGCCTCATCAAGTAGCTGAGGCCCCATGTAATTGTTAAATACTTTAAAATTTCAGAATAATTAACCTTATAAAAGAGACAGGCAGATGAACCCAGATATGTACATATAGGTAAATATTTTATTAGTGGACTTGAAGGAGTGTGCCCACAGAGGATCAGGGAAGAGAACGATGGCTGCTCCTTGGTCCTCTGTAGGATTTCTTTGGCAACAAAGGGTATTATCCACGTTTTCCAGCCACCCTTGTTCACCACTAATCTAACACCACTAATCTAACACCACTAATCTAACTCTTAATCCAGATTAGTATCATGTACCAGCAAGGAAAAAAGGAAGGGAAGACACAAGATGGGACCCATTGGAAATCTCCTCGGTTGCTCAAAATGATAGCATCCCAGAGAGGCCCACATGACCATGTCTTCTAAAAATGATTTTCTCGCTCTCACTCTCCGTACCCTGCTTCATTTTTCTTCAGAGTACCTGTCATCCTCTGCCACTGTCATTCATTCCCGTCTGTCTCACCTACTAGTTTAGAACTTGTGGGAGACTTTGTCACTTCAGTTCACCGTTTCCCCAGTGGCTGGAATGTTGTCACTTGTGTTCACTGTTTCCCCAGTGCTTGGCATACCACAAGTGCTCATTGTACAAGTTATGAAAGCAGAGGAATCCAGCAGGCCCCATCTCTTAGCCGCTCGAATTAAAAAGTGGTCCTCACCGGGCGTGGTGGCGCACGCTTGTAATCCCAGTACTTTGGGAGGCAGAGACCGGAGGATCTGGGTTCGCGGCCAGCCTCAGCTCTCTCTCTCTCTCTCTCTCTCTCTGTCTCTCTGTCTCTCTCTCTGTCTCTCTCTCTCTCTCTCTCTCTCTCTCTCTCTCTCTACTTAGTGAGGCCCTCCGCAACTTCGTGAGACCCAGTTTCAAAATAAAGTATAAAAAAATAGGGCCGGGGGTATAGCACGGAGGTAGAACGCCCCTGGGTTCAATCCCCGGTACTGCAAAAAAAAAAAAAAAAGTGGTCCTCGACTTGGTTGTTGCAACTGTTTGATTTTACAATGGCACAAAAGCAATATACATTCAGCAGAAAGTATATTTTTTTTTTGTACTGGGTTGAAATCAGAGGCACTCTACCTCCAAGCTACACCCCCAGCCCTATTTTTTATTTTTATTTTGAAACAGTGTCTCGCTAGGTTGATGAGAGTCTCACTACTTGCTGAGACTGTCCTCAAACCTGCGATCCTCCCGTCTCAGCCTCCCAAGTACTAGAATTACAGGCGTATGCCACCACGCCCAGCTAGAAAGCATATTTTGAATTTTGATCTTTTCTTGGGCTGGCGACGTGCAGTATGATTCTCCCTCATCACACTGGTCAGCAGCATCAAGCCACAGCTTCTAGTCTCAAGGAGAAACAACTGATACTTGACATCATACTGTGTTGGAAGCTGTGCTATTCAGGAAGCTAGGTGTATTAAATATTTCAATTTACCAATGCGTTTATTGTGACATAACCCCATCGTAAGTCAAGGAAATGCTGTATATTGGAAGATACCCAAGGAGTCCTGTGGCCTCTCCCTCCCTTTCTTGGCAGATGGGAACCAGGGAAGGAACTACATGTTCTTCAGCCCCCTTCAGACAAAGACGTTTCTGTGTGCACCTCTCCCTCCTGGGCCTGCAGAGACTTTCTTCCACATACCTGAGTCCTAGGGAGCCCCAGAGCCCATTAGTTTGATGTGAGGCTTCCAGGAACATTGAGAAGCTATTTCAGGAATTGAGCAGGGGAACTTTGGGGAGATGAGTATGGTCTGATTGAGGAAGGCCAACAATAGCTTCAGAGAGGGAAGGTCAGACCCCAGAGCCCACTGGAATCCTTTGAAGCCCTCGCTCTTGGGGAGGATGAGCATGCAGTGGGTCGGCCTCCATGCAATCCAATTTTTCTGAAAGCACTTCCACTAAATGTTCTGCTTCACAGGTTAATGCATAAGACACCAGTTGTAAGTGGAAAGTTGGCAAAGTCCTTTGGAAATTGGCTAAAGGGCAGGAAACAAAGGGTAGCAGTAAAAACCTAAAAGGATGTTAATTGAGGAGTGCCTCCAGAGAATAGGGTCGCTACTAGCTTTTTATTATTTACATAAAAATTAGGTGGAGAATGGTATTGAAAGGGA
The DNA here is from genome assembly GCA_004027185.1 of Glis glis. Lineage (NCBI taxonomy): Eukaryota > Metazoa > Chordata > Mammalia > Rodentia > Gliridae > Glis > Glis glis. The sequence goes on along the minus strand of PVJS01008827.1, from coordinate 2,294 downwards.
CTTTCATGTTGGCTAATGAAACTGCATTAGTGAGCTGTGAGTGGAAATGTGAATAGAATTAGGGAAGGATTCCATTTATTGATGAAATCGAATAGTAGCATTTTCTAACATGTTTGTATGTATGAACCCACACTGGTCTTTTGGCCACGTTTCCATTTGAGTGCTAGGCAGGACAACTTTAGCTTGAACAACTCAACCTGTCACATTTCTTGGATCAACAGGAAGCATTTCAAACAGTTTTGGCACCGTACTCATGGGTCAGATTCTAAATTAATTCAGACCCCAAAAGGTCTCTATTAGATCACTGTTGGTTATTGGGCCCAGACCTTTATACATAAAGTAATATACCCTTTCCACAAAGCTTACTGTATAAGTACTTTACAGTGCATACATGAAAACTGCTAGGCAGGGGAGGAAAATGGAAGTGGGATTGGACATAAATTTGTTAGGGACAAAAAAATGGTGTGCTCCCAAATTCTTTCTCTCTCTTTCTTCCAACTAGGGATTGAACCCAAGGACACTCTACCACTGAGCTATATCCCCAGACCTTTTTATTTTTTATTTGAGACAGAGTCTTGCAAAATTACCCAGGCTGGCCTCCAATTTGCGATCCTCCTGCCTGATCCTCCCGACGAGCTGAGATTACAGGCATGTGCCACCATGCCCAGCTGTGTTCCCAGTTACTTGAGTAGTAATATTCCTGTCCTTTACAGGTGAGAGTCTATGATCTCTCCAAATATGAGCATGGAGCAGACGACGTGCTGGTCTTGGCCACCGATGGACTCTGGGATGTCTTGTCAAATGAAGAAGTCGCGGAAGCAATCACTCAGTTTCTTCCTAACTGTGACCCCGATGACCCTCACAGGTGTGTGCATTTGCATGAGTATCAAGTTGTTCCCTCAGCATTCTTGCATGACACAACTGAAGTTAATAGCAATCATGAAATTTCATCACTCATAATTTATAGCAATCATGAAATTTCATCACTCATGATTTACAGTAGAGGCTGATAGGAATGGTTCAGCAACCAAACTGCTGACCAGACTATATATCTTATTAGAGATACTTTCTTGGCCAAGGAAAAGTCCTTCTTGAGTTGAACCAAGATATAGGTGGTAAAGAATTTGATTTGTCACATATCTTAGCAACATATCTTCCCACATTCTTGCTTCATATCCTCTACTTTATCCTGCCGATGAGAGTGGTGGGAAATCCTTCCCAGCATTGATTTTCATCCATTGGAGAATTATTTCTTTTGAGAAATATTGGGAATGCAGAAAAAGATTAAAATCAATTTTCCTTTGTAGGGTAGTGATAGTGTAAATATGTTAACCCTAGAAGACTCTCAAAAATAAACAGAAGTCACCTCTAGAGAAAGGCAGCTTTAACTAGAACACAAAGAAACAAGTCAGCACACGTAGAAGCTGACAGAAACAATAGGAACAGTAGAACCAGACATGCAAATATTCCCTTATTGGATTTATCAAAAATACGTATATGTATTTTAAGCCAGGCGTGGTGGTGCATGATTGTAATCCCTGTACTTGGGAAACTGAAACAGGAGGATCGCAGGTTCAAGGCCAGTCTCAGCAAGATACGGAAGCCCTCCACAATTTAGTGAGACCCTGTTTCCAAATAAAAAAATAAAATAAAATAGGCCTGGGGGTGTAGCTCAGATATAGAATGCCCCTGGGTTCCATCCCCAGTACCACACACAAAAAAAAATAATAATATTTTAACATGCTTCAGAAATTTTTTAAAGTACTGAGAATATTAACAAGGATAACAGACTATAAAACAACCAAGCATATTTTTTAAATGAGAAAATGAAACTTCTAGAGATAAAAATATCAAAATGGAATCCAGGCATGGTGGTACATACCTGTAATTCTCAGTACTTGGGAGACTCAGACAGGAGGATCAAAAGTTCAAGGACACCCTCAGCCACATAACTGAGACTCTAAGCAACCTAGCAAGACCTTGTTTCCAAACAAAATATAAAAAGGGCTTGGAGTGTAGCATGCCCCTGGGTTCAATCCCCTGTACCACACACACACACACAAAAGTAAAAATGGGAATTAAAAATTCAGTGAATTAAGCCGGGCGTGGTGGCGCACGCTTGTAATCCCAGTACTTTGGGAGGCGGAGACCAGAGGATCCGGGTTCATGGCCAGCCTCAGCTCACTCTCTCTCTTTCTCTCTCTCTCTATCTCTCTCTCTCTCTCTCTCTCCTTAGTGAGGCCCTCCGCAACCTTGTGAGACCCGGTTTCAAAATAAAGTATAAAAAATAGGGC
>PVJS01008826.1:0-52071 GCA_004027185.1 Glis glis | reverse complement strand
CCCGGCCCTATTTTTTATACTTTATTTTGAAACCGGGTCTCACGAAGTTGCGGAGGGCCTCACTAAGTAGCTGAGGCTGGCCGTGAACCCGGATCCTCTGGTCTCAGCCTCCCAAGTACTGGGATTACAAGCATGCACCACCACGCCCGGCTCTAAGGCTTCCTTTGAAAACCTCCTTCCTCTAATTCTGAAAGCTTTATTCACCTTGATGGGGTTAAATGGCTTCACTGAAGTGTGCTCTAGGAGGAGCCCTCTTCGATACCCCCATTCCCTTCAATCTAGTTTTGTTGTTGTTTTTGTTGTTGTTGTTTGCTTGGTGTTAGGGTTCAAACCCAGGACTTCACACATACTAGGCAAGCCCTCTGTCACTGAGCTACCCCCAGCCCTTTTCTAATTTTATTTATTTATTTATTTATTTATTTATTTATTATTTTTGAAAGAGAGTCTTACTAAGTTGCCAAAGCTGGTCTCAAACTTGCCATTCTTTTGTCTCAGCCTCCCAAGTAGCTAGGATTACAGGCAAGTACCACTTTCAGTCTATTTTTACTTTCTATGGCAAAATCTGTGGTTAGCATGTGGATGATAGACTGAAAAGCATTAGAGGGAGAAAATGAAGGACAGGAGTGGGACAAAGGATTAAGGAAAAAGAATAAACAAAACTAGTTCCCTACACACAGTCTAGGAGGTCCCCACTATTCTGATGAAATGGAGGTTCTCCCAGCACCACTACCACCACCACCACCACCACCATCTTGATTTTCCTGGGGTCCTCCACCCTGACTAAGGTTTCCCAGCACCAACCCTAGGATGGAAATTGCAGAACTAAACTTGAATCCATCCAGTGCAGCCCAAGGAGGGTGGTTCATATGAATTTGTAAGTGAATCAACCAGCAACTCTCACTCTCCCTAGGGCATCCCAATCTCGGTGCTGGATTGGATATTATGGTTTGACCAGGGCAGGTAACCTGGAGCTAGTAGGGTCTTGTGCCCTTCTCCTAGCTTCTGGGACCACTGACTGATTGATATAATACTAGGGATCAGAATACTTCCCCCCAGGAACATCCCACTCTAACTTGACTCTCACTGGATTCCAGCCTCCTTTGTTCACCACCTCATGTTTGAGACTTTCATAAATAAAGTGATTTGGTTTCATATCCTACCTTTTTTTCCATGCTGGGGATAGAACCCAAAGCCTTGCACATGCTAGGCCAGCACTCTACCACTGCTCCTGCCCCTTTGACCAATTACTTACTATGTGCCGCATACTGTTCCAAGTACTTTACATGAATTAACTCAATACTATAACTCTGCAATTATGTCCATAGTACAGATGAGGAAGCTTAAAAATTCTGGTGCAGTTACTATTTAGAGTAAAATGATCTTAAGGGGTGTTCGGAGGACTATTGAAGGAATTGAGATAAGAAGGTCAAGATCTGAGCCAACATTTGGGCATACCATAAATACAGCCAGCCCCTTTTTCTCTAGCTAAAAGGAAATTTACCAAAGGGATAAACTATTGGATTGGGAGTTGGGGGACCCAGGACCTGAGATCTGAACCTGGCCCTGATTAATCAAGTGACCTTGAACAAGGTACCTATTTGGCTTAGATTCCCTATCAGTGCAATGGGGGTTGGGGACAGCACAGGACACCTAGGCTGTTGTCCATGTATTTAGCATACAGCCAGACCCTTGTTCAGGTCTTGTCTTTCCAATCTCTGCAACACCTTCAATAGTTTTTTGTTTGTTTGTTTGTTTTTGGTGGTACTAGGGATTGAACCCAGAGGCATTCTATTTCTGAGCTACACCCCAGCCCTATTTTTAATTTTTAATTTTTAATCAGGGTCTCACTAAGTTTCGAAGGGCCTCGTCTCAATAGACTTAATGACATCGCTTTTGATCCATTGCATTATAGAGAATAACTGCACCAGAATTTTTCAGTTTTCTCATCTGCAGTAAGGGTGAGAGGAACAACCTAAGGTTCAATGATGCCTCTAGTTACTGGCCCTAGGCTCTGCCGTGCAGCTGGCAGTGGTGTTCCTTGAGGAAATAAGCTGAAGGCTGCTACAGTTGGGCTCTTTCCCCAAACAACTGGAAAACAGGGAGGGCAGGACAAACTCTGAGACTCTGGCAAATTGCAGTGTCTTTAAGGGCAACCCAGATGGCAGCTGTCCAGCCACCCATGCCCATGTGCTTTGCAAGCTGTAGCCTCTCCTTTTGAAATTCATCCCCCTCTTCTCTCTCCAGAATATGGGGACATATCATTCTACTTCTGTCCTACCTACCTGGGCTAGTCCTCAGCCTGAGCCTCCATCCTCATGTGGATCCTGTGAGCCTCCTTCTTCCTCATGGCCAATGCTCACATAGGCTCCAGGACCACCAGGCTTCCTTGAGCAGGCTTTAGAGGAGGGCATTGCAGGGAAGATCACACCCTGTATCCCCTGCCCTGTTCTAGGGATGGATACACAGTATCCTCTCATTTCCCAAAGTTGCAAGGTTAATAGCTTCAAAGCCAAAGTCTTGGTGTCAGCAAAAGAGAGTTAATTACAGAGAAAAAAGCAATTGAGTTGGAGGTGGCCTATGGATTTTCCTGGAGTCCACTGGCTCTAGCCTGCGGTGCCCGGCTTGCTTTCCCCCTCCAGGCCTGTCACCCAACTGCAGAACCAACTTAACTACCACAGACAGGAGGGCTACCTTCTACCCAGAGTCGGGTGGCTCTAGCTACCACTAATCCCATGACAGCCTTTGTATTAGCATGCATGGACATTTATTTCCCCTTGTCTCAACCTATGCATCCCAGAGTCAGCTCTGAACCTTTCCTCTGTGTAACCAAAGGCCCAGTGTTTTTCCTAAAACAAAAAGCAGTCTTTTCCCTTAAATGGATTTTCCTTCTTCCTTTCTCTCGCTAAACAGGAGACAGTTGAAGCTTTGGAATTACCGAATGCTCTGCTTCTAGCCTTCAAGCCTGAAGGGGTATCTGGTATGAGAGTACCCCACCACGTCAGTAATAATCACACATGAACAACTAGACTTGGGCCAGTCACACACTGACAGAGGGGGCGATCAGTCTGCAGAAGTAGGTCCTTCCAAGAGTCAAGGTTTTAAACTAAGCATACAATTAGAATGGCCTTCAAGTCTATAGTGCTATCATGCATGGCTTCATCAGCTGGCAAGACCAAATTACCCTGTATTTATTTTTAAAACTTCAATGACCTATGAATAAATAGCACTTGACATTGAAAATTGCCACATTAAATACCCAGCTCCTCTCCCCGATTATAGCAGCCTCTGGAGGTCTTTCAAATTGTCACCTAGGATGAATATGAGAGCAAACAATGCTCCGAAAGTAAGTAATCTGCTTTATAATTATTTTAGCGGCTACAACTGCCAACCAGCAGGATCACTTATGAAAAAGGATGCAGTCACTCCTTATTAAAAATGCATGAATATACAGTCTCTTGATTGTGGAAATAATCCGCAGACTATCTAATGTAACAAGACTTAGCCACAGAAGAATTAATTAGGATGAAATTGATTAAGGAGAAAAGGGTAAAAATCTATCTGCAATAACTCAAACTCCAATTAAACTCAAGCATTAATACTCACATTCTTTTCAAATTAACAGCTTCATCTAAATGCTCCACATTAATATCCAACATACCCCACCCTCCTTTAACCAGAGAGAAATGCAGACATTTCCAATGAGAGCTCAAGATCCTGTTTTTGTGGACTGAAAGCCTCTGTCTTAAGGATTTCAGGAGGCTGGAGTTTTTATGATTGTTTTAAATAAAAAACGGGAGGGGGAGGATGGTCAGTGAAATCGTCAATTTCTTTCTGGTCTTGAGCGCTAAAGATTTTTGTTAGATTTCTCAAAAGCTAAAGGAAACATGCAGCACAAATACTTATGGGACAGTCTCCTGATTTCTCTTTGTCTTGTGCTAACCTGCTCCACAACAGATAAGGGAACCTTGGAGGGGTCATATATTCCATCCCTTGCCTTGAGAAAGAGCTGTATTAAACCAGAGACACACACATAATTATCTGCCATCTCCTGAGAGGCCTCCAGGGACAGGGACTCTGCCACTCCCTTGGTAACGGATCTGGTTGGAACAGGCAGCTAATATATTCCCAGCTCAGAGCTCCTCCTCCCCTGCAGCCGTCTGGAAGACAGGAGAAGGGAGAAGCTTCCTGCAACATCGATTTTTCTCTTCCTCTTTGCCTCTGTTAGGAACCCACTCTGAGGTTCCTGGCTCTCTGTGTCCCAACTGTGCTTATGTGTCATAGGTCACTGACCTTTCCTTGTTCTTCCAACAACTTCTCTCTTTGCAGCTCTTCTTCCATCTGTCTTGTGGCTGGTAAGGTTGAGTACATCCTTTGGCCAGCCTGGGACAGGTGGCTTATGGCCATGAAACAGTCAGAGGCTCTGAGTCTCCTTGTCCCCGCATGCTTCCCCCAACACCATGAATCAGGACCATCTGGGACGAGGTGCTCCAGGTGGGAAGGTTTGTAGTCGCCAGCCCTATCAGCAAAATGGAGCAGACAGAAGTAAAGAAGTAATTGGAAGCCCTTGTTTTGCCTAAATATTATCTTGTTTTTTCTCAGTGCCCATTTTACCTGGAGACTAAGCAGTTCAGAGAGGCCTTCAAGCAGGGCTGGGAGAGTAGGAGACAGAGTCTAACTCTGCCCTGGGGAGCAGCTGGGGGGTGCCAGGGGAGAGGGGAGAGGGCATGTCGAACAGAGGGAACAGTGTTAGAGGAGCTGGGAATCGCATGCAAGTGGTGGTTTCATCTCCCTGAGCCTACAAGGGAGAACCCATTGACATTATGATGGACTATTCAAGATGTCTCTGCCCCCCTAAAGCCCATCTTGTCTGTCTCAACTGCTTCAAGCATAGCTGTGCAGATGCCACAGCTGGGAGCTGGGAGGATAGATCACTATAAGGCTGTGGCACTAATATCACAGAGAGTCCCCTCCACCCCCTTTAGTGCATCCCCCAGGGCTGCAGCCAGACTATCCTTTGTCTGGATCCACTGCCCACACCTCTATCCCTACAGTCACCTTACAGGAGTTTGAATGACAAAGGAGGAATGTGGACAGGTGGCAGCCCTTCTTTCCTCTCAGGAAGCTCCTTTAGTTCTATGTAAATTTAGGGATGCAAATAGTTATATGGGGGCAGGGACCCCAAGCAGCCAACCCCTAGATGCAAATAGTTATGGGAAGGGTTGATCCTAACTCCACCCATCCAGGAACCTGGAGTTCCAGGCTCAAGTAAAATGTCCATGTACTGTCCACACAGCCATGGGCAATCCCCTTCCTCTTCTCTCTCCCCTTATTTCCGCCCCCCCTTTTTTTCTTCAGTGCTGGGGATCAAACCCAGGGCCTTGCCTACCACTGACCTAATTTCCCCACCCCTGTCCACCCTCTTTTGATTCTGCTCTTTTTCCATCTCTCTCTCTCTCTCTCTCTCTCTCTCTCTCTCTCTTTTTGGTGTTGGTGGTGCTGGGGATTGAACCCAGAGGCATTCTACCTCTGAGCTATACCCCCAGCCCTATTTTATTTTTATTTTGAAACAGGGTCTCTCTAGGTTGATAAGAGTCTCACTATTGCTGAGGCTGTCGTTGAAACTGTGATCCTCCTGTCTCAGCTTCCCAAGTACTGGGATTACAGGCGTGCACCACCATGCCCAGCTCCCATCTCTTTTTCAATTCAGATATTAGCAAACTGGTTCTGAAAGACCAAACTAGGACTTTAACCTTTTCCTTGGTACCAAGGAATATGCAAGAGAGAAAGATGTGATCCTTGTAGGAGCCAGGAGTGGTGGTGGTGCACACCTATAATCCCAGCACTTGGGAGGCTGAGACAGGAGGATCGCAGGTTTAGCCCAGCTTCAAAAACTTGGTGAGGCGCCAGGCGTGGTGGCGCATGCTTGTAATCCCAGTACTTGGGAGGCTGAGACCGGAGGATCCGGGTTTGCGGCCAGCCTCAGCTACTTAGTGAGGCCCTCCGCAACTTCGTGAGACCCGGTTTCAAAATAAAGTATAAAAAATAGGGCTGGGGGTGTAGCTCGGAGGTAAAACGCCCCTGGGTTCAATCCCCAGTACAGCAAAAGAAAAAAAAAAAAACTTAGTGAGACCCTCAACAACTTAGCGAGATGTTGTTTCAAAATAAAAAAGGACTGGGGGTCTAGCTTAGAGGTAGAACACCTCTGGGTTCAATCCCCAGAGGGTAATGGCCAGTATCCTGAGACTTGGCTATCAGAAGGGCTGTGGAAAGATGGGGAAATTGAAAGGAGGCAGAGACCACAGTTTCTTTCCTGGGTTTAGGAGGGACCCTCAGGGAGTGGTTTTGGTGTCTGGGCCACGTCCAGCAGAGTTCTTGCTGTACGAAGGGGTGGTTCTCCAGCCTCCCATCTAGGCAGCACTGGTGACTACCTTGGGGACAGCAGCGTGGGCTCATTTCTGGTCTGGAGCTTTGGGACTCAACAGCATGCATGTCTGTAGCCTCCTGTGCCCACTTGCTCCTTTGTCTTCCAAGAGGAAGCCCCCAAGCTCCATCAGGTAGATACGTGCTTCTGACCATCATCGCCAGGGGCAAGAAGAACGGCCACTCTGAGAGGTGGCCCAGGTCTGCTGGAAGGAGCCTGGTACCGTGGACATAGCAGGCATGGGACTCAGACCTCTGGCATGTGCATGTGGCTTATGATGATCATTCACTTCCCTGAATTCTTGTTTCCTCTCCTCTCCATGGTTGGTTGGCTGCAGAGGTCTCAAGAGAGAGTTGGGGGATATTTCAAACCCTTTCCTGAAGGTAAATGAAATTCTTAGAGAACCAGGTTCCATGCTGCCTATCTTCTGGGCTGCCCATGCTGTTCCTGCCCATGCCCACCCAGATCCCCAACTTCAGACAGAGTCCATGCTGCTTCTGACACAGAAGAATCAGTGAGAGGCATAGCCAGAGGGAGCAGTTCCAGAATCACAGCTCTGGAAAGGAGGAAATGCCGAGGCCATACTGAACAGATGGCGACTGTTTGAAGACCATTTTCAGGTGTGGATTATTCTCCCTTCATACATGAACCACTGAAGAATTTCATCCAAAGTCCTTTTCTCCCTGAACCAGTCCCACTATTTCAGGGTCACCTCTTAGACATTCCTCCATGGCAGGGAAAAAGAAGGACCCAGGCCTGACAGGTCCTCAGAGAAACAAAGCCAGTCCAATTGGTCTCTTTCCCAGCTCACAGAATCTGGAGCTCATTTAATGTCTCTGTTTTTCTCCCTCAGTGGCCATATTGGTGTCTGACCCAAGAGGGAGGGAGGAGCTGGGGAAAGTTGGCATAGGGAATTGTCATGTCCCAGCTACTGGACCACGGAGCTGGAGAAGCAAAGAGGGCTGAGGAATGGACTAGAAAGTCCAAGGAATAGTCTTTTATAAAATGAGCTCAATATCAGGACTGGGGCAAAGGTGCTGGGGATGGGAAATAGGTAAGACAGGTGGGACACATCCTGGAAGGAGACCTGGGAACCCCAGCAGATGCCAGGCTGCAGTTCGTGCAACAGCCCAGCCCCATGACTGCACCCATCTAGAAGGAAGGGGAGGGCTAGGTAAGGCTGAGCCCTGGAAAGGCTGCAGTTCAACAACTGCATGGGGACCCGAATGAAAGTCATGACATGCTCCTGATGATGCTCAGAGAGGGAGGTGATCCTGTTAGGCTGGTGATCAATGCCTTCTAGTCCTCAGAAGAAGCCAGGCCAGAAGTTACAGAAACAACTTGTGGACCTGGAAAATAATTGGGAAGCCACCCACTTGCTTGGAGGACTCTTTCCACCACCCTCTTCCTCCTTCGAGCAATTCCTAAAGTCCAGCTTCTGCCAGGTGACAAGAAAGGAAAGCGCTTTTCTGACTTCACAGAACAGGGCATTGCTCCTAGCAAAAGCTCAAGATAATGCAGCATATGAGGCTGCATGTGTTAGAGTGCAAATCCATCCTCAAAAATTTTTCAGAGATTCCATCTCAGGAATTGTTGGGCTGAACAGTGAGGGATTCGGTGCCCTTCCCCAACCCTTCTCTCTGCCTTTCTCCACGCACATACCCTCCCCCGCACCCATTTCAGAATCTTCTGTTTTTCTGCTGCAGTCTCTGCCTTCTCCTCCTCCTCCACCATCTCCCTTCTCAGCAGGAGCATACCAGGACAAGAATATGTTACTACAGGAAACTGCAGGTCACAGGCTCTGGTTTCTCAGAATGGGCATTTACTGCAGACTTGGCTGCAAAGTCATCACCACCCTGAGCCCATTTCTGGGTCTTACCATGTCTAATGTAACCCAAGAAATGATGCAATTGTGTCAAGTGGCCTCTACCCAAACTGTGCACTGGTTCACCCTGAGGAGCTGGCACTGCTGTCTTAGGAGAAAACTAACTAATTTCTCATGGCTGGAGATTGCTGATGGCATCAGTTCCCAGGGATTGGCTGCCCAGAGGGGTTTGGGGAGGTCACCTGTAAAATGTGGATTCAAAAATGGGTTCCAGCAGACGTGGAAAGCCCCTGAAATGGAATGCACACATTTGTATGTGAATTCTTCCTGGGGATGGAGTCCGTTTCTTTTGTTTGATTCTTTTTTTTTTTTTTTTTTGGTACTGGTGATTGAATCCAGGGGTGTTCTACCTCTGAGCTATACCCCAGCCCTATTTTATTCTTTATTTTGAAACAGGGTCTCACTAGGTTGTGGAAGACCTCACAAGTAGCTGAGGCTGGCCCCGAACCTGTGATCCTCCTGTATCAGCCTCCCAAGTACTGGGATTACAAGTGTGTGCCACTACACCCAGCTTCTTTTGTCTGATTCTCAAAAGAGTCAGAGACTCTAAAAAAGCAATTCGTTTGGGGTAATAGGTAAAACAAGAAATCGCAATGTTTCTCCTTTCATTTTTGCTCCCCTGGTGAATTTGAGTTTTATGTAATTCTCATATAAAAGGGAAGCCTGAGTTCATGGAAATCTGGGTTCTGCTTCCTGAATCTGCAGTTCCTGGGATAGCCACCGAGAGAAGCCTAAAGCAGGAGACATGACGTCACCTTAGGGAAGGAGACACTTCAGCTGTCTGGAGGGAAGAGGATGAATTAGGAGGTTCACTGACCTTGAACCCCAAGGAGAGACCAGAACATCTTTTTGGAACTCAGTCCAGGCTCTGTCTTGAGCGTGCAACTTCAAAAGAGATACTGTATAGATCCCAAGCTGCCAAATCCTGAGCCCCTGAGGGAGAACCCGACCCTAAACAGTCCAGATGGTATCTGAGCATCCTGTGCCCTGCCCATGAAGACCAAAAGACTAAAATCTTGAGCCACTGTAGTCAGACCAAAGCCAGCTAAAGGGCCACCCAGCCCAGCCTTCCCCAACCTCCCACAGGAGGGGGAAGGAAGAACGGGGCCTCCACCCATCCACCCACCAGCCCCTGAGTCCCTTTAGCCCTTGGCATGGTAATTAATGGCCAGGAAACTATGCATCAGCCTCAGTGAGCTAATGTGGCAGAAGCTCCCTCCTGACAGCAGAGCTAATAAGAAATTTGCTAACGCAATTTATCACTTTAAAAAGCCATATGTCAGTGGGGATGAGCACTTCTCTGCAGCAGCCAGTGTAATTGTCAGAGCAGAGCAGCAAGCAGCTCTCTGAAGGGGGTGAGGATGATGTCTTCACTAATCAGTGGTGCAATGCAGCAGGAGGGGAGGGGCGCTGAGGGGAGGGGCCATGCTGAACCGGAAGCCCCAGCCCTTTGGCTCCCAGGAATCTCCTCTCTGCAGGCCTGTTCTGAGGACCCATTAAAAACCAGATGGGCCCTGAGCTCCAGCCCCTGCTGCCTTTGAGCCACAAAAACCTGCGTTTTGGTTACTGCCAGTATTAAAATAAGCAGCACCTCTGTCTGCAAAGGCTCTGATCTCTCAGCCAGATCGACTTGAGTGGCACTAGACCCCCTGGGCTCTTGATGGATATGCACATTTGCTTTTTCTCTCCCAGACTTCTGCAATGACTCCATCTAGGGACTACTTGCCCTGAGTCAGAGGCAGGGAAAGATTAGAAATCTACCTGTGGGCCTGACAAAGTCTCTGCTCCCAGTTGAGATAACCTATTTGCTTTGATTGCCCAGTGTTTGTCAAAAACAAAGAGTGGTTACTGCAAAGGAGAAAAACTGTTGTTATAGGCTCTACTTTCAAACACTCCCTGCAAACCATTTTTCTCAAAGCAAATTCATAGAGCAGCAAGTGAACCAAGTGCCCCCTTTAGGAATGGAGTTGAGGGCTGCTAAGAAGGCTGTGGGAGAGAGAAAAATGTCCACATGGCTGGGTCTCACTGTTTTCTAGAAAAGCCCGTACTCTGTGGAATTGAAAAGGGCTGGGAAGAAGGATGAACACCAAGAGAAACATCACACCTAATTTCCACCAATTCAACTTTCCTCTGGAGCAAATTGTGACCCTAATTATTCCCTGTCCTCTAAATTAATGCTTTGAATTTGGGATAGAGACACTAAAGGAAGACAAAGCCCAAGGACCCAGGCAATCACCAGTAGAAAGAAGAAACACTACGTTAGGATCCTGGGCAGCACAGCACGTGTACCACCTCTGGGTAAGAGGAGCCAGTTCCATCTGCTTTCCTAAGAACTCTTGCTCACCTAGTGTCCATGGGGATGGGTGCATGGGGTGGGGGAGCACAGCCTGAGGACACCCACACACACACAGGGTGTGGGAGAGGCCTGGCACTAGGAACTTTATTTATGAGTCTCACCCTGCAGGAGTCCCCCCCCCCCCGCTACCTGTGTGCCACCCGGAAGGTCCCAAGGACTCCTTTAAATGCCCTTTAGAATCCTTTTTTTTTTTGGGGGGGGTACTAGGGATTGAACCTAGGGGCATTCTACCTCTGAGCTACACCCCAGTCCTATTTTATATTTTATTTTGAAACAGGGTTTTGTTAAAGGTTGCTGAGGGTCTCGCTAAATGGCCAAGGCCGGCCTCAAAACTGCAATCTGCTTTTCTCAGCCTCCCAAATACTGGGATTATAGGTGTGTACCACCACACCTGACTAGAATACATTTTAATATCTAAGGTGCCATCCCCTTGTTTTTAAATTATTACTTTTTTTATTTCCCTGTTTCTCCTCCCATGTTTATTTTTTCCCAAGTCAATCTTAATGCCATTTCTGCCAAGTTCAAAACAAAGAAAATTCTATTAATGTCTGACGTGTACGACACTGAATTAATAGATTAGAGGAAAATTTTCCCTTTATAGGAGAGGCAAAATTTTTACCTCTACCTTCTTAAGGATTTCAGCTGGGCCTAAGAATTAAATTGATATAAGACAAATTAGCAGGAGAAAAGCATACAAAATTATTTAATATAAACTCTACATGGCACAGGAGCCTTCATAAAGAAATGAAGAGCCTAAGAAGCAGTTAGAGAGGAATGCTCATATATTGAGTTGGACAAAGAACTTCTCAATGTGCTAGGCATGGTGGTGCGTACCTATAATCCCAGTGCTTGGGAAGCTGAGGCAAGAGATGATCAGGTTCAAGGCCAGGTTTAGCAACTTAGTGAGGCTCTGTTTAAAAAAAAAATCATATGAAGTGTTGGGGGTATAGCTTGGAGGTAGAGTGCCCCTGGGTTCAATCCCCAGTACAACAAAACAAAACAACAACAAAAAGGGCTCAGTTTACACGTTTTTGTACAGATTTCTTTCAGCCTGTCTCCTTGTCCCTGGTGATAAGAATGTTGCATTCCTCTTGCTATAGGGAGACACCCATATGGAGGTATTATCATTTGGTCTCAAGAAGAAAAAGGAGCTATCAGAGCATCACTCTTGTACCTGCTATTTTTCAAGTGTTGTAGCTCAAAATAATTATTGTGCTGCTGGGTGTGATGGTGCATACTTGTAATCCCAGTTACTCAGGAGGCTGAAACAGGAGGATAGCAAGTTTTGAGGCCAGTCTGGGCAGTCTAGTGAGACTCTAGTGAGTCTCAAAGTAAAAAATAAAAAGAGCTGGGGGTGTGGCTGAGTGATAGAACACCCCCGAGTTCAATCCCCAGTATCATGAATAATAATAATTGTTGTGCCAAAGTGGCAATTTTGAGGTAGCATATTCTGTCACCCTTCAACATTTACAAAATCAGGTCTTTCTATTCAGGTTAGAGTATACTTTCCATTTAAATAAAATATTGCTGTACAATTACTTTTTAAAAAAAAACTCCATATTGGCTCTGAATTACCTCCATCAAAAGCTTTATTGCCAAAAAAGCCTGTAGAATCTTACTGGCTAATGGCATAACATGTTACCTCTTCCTTGATTATCAGGTGAATTACGTTTTGAAGGGAGCTTCCTGGGTGCCTTAAATCAAAAGGCACCAGGACAAGTAGCTACCTTGAGGTGTGTGGGCCCTGACCCTGACCTAGACCCTAGGTCTAGAATTCCTCTCACCTTCACCTCATCAGTGGAGAATGCCTTGGGCCCAAGAAAAGAACCAAGAAAGGTGCTGGAACATAATACCCAAAATATGGCACCTTCTTCTGCCTTTCTCTCCTGAGGCCAAAAAAGAATTCTCTCTCCCTTCTCCCCTAAAGACCCTCATGTGACAGGTGTCCTGCCCTATACCCAGAGAAAAGGAATGAGGACACAGAAATACAGAGAAGAATCTGAACAAATAAGCCTCGCTAAATTCCTCAAGGTTTATCGCCCTCAGGTCATGTCTGTCTTGTCTCATCATACCTCTATGCAACTGTCCATGCTTCCACCTCGACAGAAAGAGTTTCCTCTAGGTCTTTAGGGCTCCATTTCTGAAGGTTCCTGTGTCACATAAAACTTTGGTTAAATCAATTTGTCCTATTTTTCTTTTATTAATCTGTCTTTTTTTTTTTTGTAGTACTGGGGATTGAACCCAGGGGCATTCTACCTCTGAGCTACACCCCCAGCCCTATTTTATTTTTATTTTGAAACAGGTTCTCCCTAGGTTAATAAGAGTCTCGCTATTTGCT
Organism: Glis glis; assembly: GCA_004027185.1. Classification (NCBI taxonomy): domain Eukaryota; kingdom Metazoa; phylum Chordata; class Mammalia; order Rodentia; family Gliridae; genus Glis; species Glis glis. Next base: position 39,071 of record PVJS01008826.1, on the reverse strand, counting down.
GAGGCTGTCCTAGAACCTGGGATCCTCCTGTCTCAGCCTCCCAAGTACTGGGATTACAAGTGTGCACCACCACGCCCAGCTATTAATCTGTCTTTTGTTATACGGGTGTTAGCCATGAACTTTGTGATAGATGAGGAAAATAGAATTGCCTTTTCCCTCCTTCAAAGGTAAAGTCCCTGCCTTTGAGCCACATGGGTCAACTTGAGAGCAGTTGCTGGTGCTGAGAAAACCCCTGGCCTGCCTCAGATTCTCCTAGTCATAGCTCCTCTCACAGTCTCCTCACATAACCCATCTGCAGGGCCAGCTTCAAGGGTGGGCCACCTGTGCCATCACACAGGACCTCGAGCTTAGAGGGGTGCTGTGCTTGGTTCAATGCTCTCCTGTTGCCATCTTGGCATTCTTAATAATTTTGAATGAAGGACCCCACATTTTTATTTTGTACTAGGTGCCAAGCTATAAAAGTAGTCCTGCCTTCCTGCAACATTTAGAGGCTTAGCAACAGTAAGGAACAGCCTAAGGTACACTTGGGGTTGACTAAGGGGTCAGCATTCAAGTCCAAGCAAGGCCTCCGGCAGCCTCTGCTGAAAGTTCCACCTCCACTCCGCATCCGGCAGCAGGCAGGCCTTGCTTCCACCTGTAAATAGGCCTGGCTGATCAATTTTTAAGAGGACACCTCACAGGGGACTCAATGCTCTCTTCTTTGGCTCCTCCTCCCTGCCTGCCTCCCAGGGACTGGGCTATAATTCAGCCCACTTAGTGAACCTTCAGCAAACCTGCTGGCTATTGTCTAGACTGCCTCAAGCATAGGACTGCTTGGTGTTTCCACAGTTTAGACCCCAGAAGTGAGTGAGCAGCCTGCATTATCTCTCCAGACTTCTGCCTCTCTCAAGGCCTCCTGAGTGTCTGGGCCTGTGGGAGAGGACACTTCCAGACTGTTAGCAAATCCAGTCTCCCGGGCCACAGAAAGCCACTGCTGCAGGAGAGGAGAAGGGCCAGAGCTCCTGGGCCATTAATCTATAACGGTTACTTAGCTGCCAAGCTGTGCAGGGAGGAGGGAGTGTGGGCTTCAGCTGGAAAGCTCAGGGCCACATGCTACAGAAGCCCTCTGGATCCCCCTCATTCAGCTCCTGTAGCCAGGGGAATGAAGGCAGCGTAAGTAATAAAGGTGTCAGGACACTGCTGGGAGGGCAGAGGCTCAGTGAATCCCCTTAGATATTCCCTTTTCTAGGGCGCCTTTCCTCCTGAAGCCTAACTGCAAGGATTTTGGCAGCAAGAGAAGGACTCATTTGCATTTCCCAACTGGAGAGGTAGAAGCATCTATCCATTTATGCATTCATCCCTTCATTAGTTTAGCACTTACTGAATGCTCATTCAGGGACCAGCTGTGTTCAATGCTATGAGGACCGCTGAAAAATATAAGAAATATAATATCTGGCCTCTGGAACTTAGAATCTAGATAGATTGAGAAAAAGAAAATTGCTTTTGCTCCCCTACGAAGGTTAAGTCCCTGCCTTTAAGGCACATGGCTAGGAGTTCAACTTGAGACCAGTTGCTGGTGCTGAGGAAAACCCTGCCTTGTCCCAGATTTTCCTAGTTGTAGCCAAAGGCAGCACACATGAAACAGGTAATGGAATATAATGAGCAAGTGACAGATTACATGGTGTGGCAATAATAACTTTTGAAGTACAATTCAACAAACGATTCCTGGGGGCATGCTATTTTAATGAATGTAAAGATATATAAAAGTGTATATTTCCAGTGTGGTCCTTACACTGGAAATGCTCAGTTCTGGCTGGGAAGACACCCATCAGTGGATGATTCTGACATGCACAAAGTGCAGTGGCAGCAGAGGAGGCCGCTGAGCCCATTCTGGGCAATGTGACACCTGAGCTGAGTCAGAGCAGCCATGCCAAGAAAGCCTGGAAGGGTGTTGTAGGCACAGTGAACAGTATGAAAAGATCCAATGGTCTGGTGTGGTAGATAAAGCAGGAAGTTCTCAGAGGCAAAGAGAGGCAGAAAATGAAGTTAGAGAGGTGACTAGGGATTGGATCACACAGATCCTTGTTAAAGAAATTGACCTTGTTTTTTTGTTTGTTTGTTTTGTTTTTTGCGGTACTAGGGATTGAACCCAGGGGCCTTCAACCTCCGAGCTACACCTCCAGCCCTATTTTTTATTCTTTATTTGAAACTGGGTCTCACTAAGTTGCGGAGAGCCTCACTAAGTAGCTGAGGCTGGCTGCAAACCTGCGATCCTCCTGTCTCAGCCTCCCAAGTACTGGGATTACAAGTGCGTGCCACCACGGCTGGCTAGAAATTGACCTTGTCTTGGTGGATGGTAGAGGCCACCAATGTGTTCTAATAGATAACGCCCATATCTGGGAGGAGGATGGATTGAGGGGAGCAAGACTGTGAGCAAGTAGGCCAGTTAGGAAGCAACACTAATGATCCATGCCCAAAGTGATGGGGGCCCAAGTTAAAGCAGGGGGAGCAAGGAGGGAGAAGAGGGAACACACTGTTCTTGACACCTGGAATGTATTTTCTATCCAGTTCATGCCCATGTATCCTTTATATCTCAGTTTCTCTGAGACATTTTACCTGGCCCCAAGCTAGGACAGGTCCTTCTGCTGTACCATGGCACAGCTCTGAGGACCTCCATTCATAACTCTTCCCAGTTGTCATTCTAAACTTATTCTGAGGTTATTTGATTAACACCTGAGTTCCTCATTAGGATCTAACTCCGTAGTTATGGAACCATGCCTGACTTGCTTACTGCTGTATCTCTAGTGTTGTATCTCTATATCCTGAACATAGTAGGGCTCAATCAATATTTATGAAATGAATGGATGACAGGTTTGGTTACTATTTGGAAGCTCCACAAGAATTCAGAAAACATCTCTGTGAGTCAGAAGAACTGGCATAGAGCCAGGCGTGGTGGTGCACACTTGTAATCCCAGTACTTGGGAGGTGGAGACCAGAGGATCTGGGTTCGTGGCCAGCCTCAGCTACTTAGTGAGGTCCTCCGCAACTTAGTGAAACCCTGTTTCAAAATAAAGAACAAGCCAAGGGCCGAGCTAAATTCACTTCTTACCTAAAACTCTGCTCTTAATCAAGTGTTAGATGTTTTCAGACAGGCAAGACCCTTTTTTTTTTTTTTTTTTTTTGAGACAGGGTCTCTAAGTTGCCCAGGCTGGCCTCCATTCATGATCCTCCGGCCATGGGTAGCCTGGTGGGTAGCCTCCTGGTAGCCTGGTGCCGCCATGCAGGCTCAGACACTTGAGCGTGGGGAAAGTGTCTCCCGTGTACTCTCAGGAAACTCCAGGAAGGAGACAGAGAAACGTGAAACAAGAAGGCATGGGATCCAGGAAACAAGCAAGCCAGCACAGGAAAGAGGCCAGGACTCCCTCTAAGGAGCTCACAGGAGGTTCCAGGAGGGCAGCCAGGCGGCAGGTCCCCAGGTCAGGAGGCAGGCTCCAAGAGACCTTCCCAAGAACACACAAGCGAGAGCCAGACAACTGGAGACCTAGGTAATTTAAGTGATGGGAATGATTAGTTATTTGGGAGGCCTAGACAGGAGGCTGGCAGGTTCGAGGCTGGCCTCAGCAACTTAGTGAGACTCTCAACAACTTGATGAGACCCTGTTACAAAATAAAAAATAAAAAGGATGAGCCGGGCATGGTGGCGCACGCTTGTAATCCCAGTACTTGGGAGGCTGAGACCGGAGGATCCGGGTTCGCGGCCAGCCTCAGCAACTTAGTGAGGCTCTCCACAACTTCGTGAGACCCTGTTTCAAAATAAAGAATAAAAAAAAATAGGGCTGGGGGTGTAGCTTGGAGATAGAATGCCCCTGGGTTCCATCCCTAGTACTGCAAAAAAAAAAAGAACAAAAAATAGGGCTGGGGGTGTAGCTTGAAGGTAGAATGCCCCTGGGTTCAATCCCCAGTACCAAAAAAAAAAAAAAGAGCTGCTATAGACTTTGTAGACAAAATATAAACACAGAAAAAGTTTAATAACAACATAAGGCAACAGTACAATAGAGATGACAAGGCATTGTGTAATAAGTGTCAAGAACAATACCAACCGGGGGTGGTGGTTCATGCCTGTAATCCCAGTACTTAAGAGACTGAGACAGGAGGATGGAAGATTTGAGGCCAGCCTCAGCAACTTAGCAAGGCCCTGTCTCTAATAAAAACAAAAAAGGCTGGGGATGTAGCTCAGTGGCAGAGCACTTGCCTAGCATGCACAAGGCCATGGCTTCTATCCCCAACACTGCAAGAGAGAGAGAGAGAAGGAGGAGGAGGGGTGTGTGTGTGGGGGGGGATGTATCAATGATAATGTTTTTGTCAGCAAGTAACAAAAACCCTTAACTCAAATCAGCATCAACTGCAAGGAATTTATTATCACCATAGTAGAGGTTAAGAGGAAGGGCGGGCTTGGGGTGTTGGATTCAGCATCTGAAGTAGTCCTTTCCCTCTGCTCTGTCATCCTTTAGTGGGCTTCATCTTCAAGCTGGGTGGCAGGAATCCCATAGTGAGGCAGGAGCCCAAGATGGCACCACCCTGCACTTGCCACATTGCCGGAGCCCGCCGGCAGAGTCAAAGGGTTCAAACTGTTCCTGAAACGGGGAGTGAGGATTGAGAGAAAAGAGAGAGAGAGAGAGAGAGAGAGAGAGAGAAGGAGTAGCATAAAGACAAGAGATGAGAGAGGAAAGACAAAGGATAGCTTCAAGAGAACTGCGGTCAATACCGTAGCCTTATCGGGAGGACTCTCAGTCAATACTGGAGCCTTATCGGGAGGACGGTCAGTCCATACTGCCGTGTGATGGTCAGTCAGAACTGCCATGCCGTCTTTATTTTGCTCGGACCTTATATATTCTTTCAGAGCATCAGATGTACACAATATTAACACCAACAAGCAGACAAACAACATGGCACCAGATGTATACAATAGCAACAAGCAGACAAACATCGTGTTCTCACGCAGCACCCCTCTCCCTTCCCGGGTCAAGGAGCGGTCAACTCGTTCCTCCACGAGCTTCCCTCTGTTGTTACAGCCACGATCAACAAAATCGGCAACACTTGGCAAAATCCTCGCCTTGCCAGGCTGTTTATGCAACTCAGAGAAGGGAATGGCTCCCGACACCACATGGAGCCTAAGATGGTGCTGCTGCACACCTGTCACGAGGAAGCAGTTACAGGAAATCAAGCCCAGGAAAAGGAACTAAAACCTAACCCGAGCTTCCGCTTGTTGTCGATCCAATCAAACCCTGCCCCATCACCCTGAGGCTATATAATCTGTATGCCAACACCATTCGGGGCTCAGACTTTGGACACTAGTCCTCTCAGCAATACTGGCAGAAATAAAGAAATTCTCCTTCCCAACCTGGTCTCCAGGCCGTCATCTCTTTGTACCTGGCCTCCTGAAACAACAGCAGTTCTAGACATGGGAATACATTACTAGGGAAGGAAAGACTGAAGCAGGACGTGGTGGCTCACATTTGTAATCCCAGTACTTGAGAGGCTGAGATAGGAGGATCATAGGTTTGTGGCCAGCAATCTAGTGAGCCCCTCCAAAACTCAGTGAGACCCTGTTTCCAAATAAAAAATAAAATAGGTCTGGGGTGTAGCTCAGAGGTAGAATGCCCCTGGGTTCAATCTCTAGTACCACAAAAAATAAAACAAAATAAAATAAAGGAAAGACTGTATCTTCCCAGGAGCTGCCCAAAGATTTCTCCCAGCATCATCACTGGCCAGAATTGGATCACATGACCCTTCCCAGGCTGACCACTGCTGAGGAGGGTAAGATTTCTGCAACTGGCTTAGACTAAGTGTAATCCACTCCTAAAACTAAGATGAGATTACTTCTCACTGAGTCACAAAGAGGGAGCAAAAATCCCACAAAAATCATTATCTGTTAGATATGAATACATGGGAAATGGGTAAAAATCATAAGCATCCACTGTGGCCACTCCTTTCTGTACTTAACATCTATTCATACCCTTCATCCCATCCAGAGAGGTCACTCTGTGCTGAAATTGTCTAGAATAAGCTTGATGGAGGAAGTAGGATTTAAGTTGGGCCTTTAAGGAATACTTGGACTTGTGCAAGTGGGAAAGAACAGGCAATGAGAAATGGGAACATGGAGGTGGGGATTAGCCAGACTAGCTCCAGAACATGCCCTTCCAAGAGCTACTGTTTGAAGCAACAATTCTGTATAGTGAAAAGAGCTGGACTTTGATAGCAAAAATGACTGGATTCACATCTTGTCTCTGCTTCTCAAGTTTCTTATTCTCCTACGATCTCCATTTCCTCCTCAGTGAAGAGGGACTGGAGTGTCTGCCTTCTTGGAATGTGATCAGAATCACATCACACTGTTAGGGACAGCAACCTGCAAATAGAAGTTGCCCAGCACATGTTTGTCTCCTATTTTCCTTCCTTGGAAAAGAAGGCCATTCTGGAGAACACAGTGAGTTGCCAACCCAAACTTTAGTCCTACTGTGAAGTAGGAGCATCAGCCCAGGGTTGGATGCCAAGACTTAAAGCATGTGTTTTCAGCCAGGTGTGGAAGTGCACACCTGTAATCCCAGTACTTGGGAGGCTGAGATAGGAGGATTGCAGTTTCAAGGCCAGCCTCTGCAACTTAGCGAGATCCTGTTTCAAAATAAAAAAGGCTGGGGATGTAGCTTGGAAGTAGAATGCTCCTGGGTTCAATCCCCAGAACCAAAACAAACAAACAGATGCATGCATTTTCATTTTAGCTTGAGTCTTAGAGGAGAATTAGGCCTCGTCTCGCCTTCTCTGTCTACACCTTGACCTCTTTTGGCATAAACTTTGACTGAAGAAATCTAGGTGTGAAACAGGAGGTCCATGGATGGAATATAGAGATGTGGATGCAGAGACGGGCAGAAAAGTCCATCTAAGCGTCCTGGTCATCTAAGTGCCTGGCTGCCTGAGAAGATCAGAGCTGGGCTTCAGCTTCCTGGGGCCATCACAGACCCATTAGGCATTGGGAAATGTTGTGGACCCTCATCTCAGAGAAATACACATATGGACAAAGATTATTGCGCATAATTCCCACAGTTTCTAGGACACTGTGAAACAACTCTTTCGATGGCAGGATGAGGCCTGAATTAGGAGGTTTGTTCTGGATAGTTCAGGCCTGGTTTCTGTAGGCGAATTGGGAAAGAACTGGCTTTATATCTGTATAAAATCACTCAGGGACGTACAACTTCAGAATGAGGGATGCTTGCTGCTGGCCCCTTTGTTTCTGCTTCATCACCAGACCCAGGCCTGGGCACTGCTCAGGGCATGGATTGTGTGTATGTGCAGATGCTCAAGGAAGGTGGGAAGCACTTGGTGATGGTGATGCATTTGAGAGAAACCAGCCCCATGTGTTATAGATACAGGTTATTTATCCTAAAAGAAAGTATTGCCTTCCTGAAAGCAATTAAGAATCCAGGTTAGAGAAAGCCAGAGATGCAAACACAGAGAGAAGGAACACTGGTACAGATTTTTAAAAAAACAACAAAGAGCTGTCCTAGGAACTTCAGCTATTGGTAGATGTGGGGGAGGGACTGCTAATCAGGAGGGGGCAGTTGGAGAGATTTAGGACAGCAATTCAGATACCCTGTACAACGCTTATGTAAGAATAAGAGAACATCAATTGTCTAGATCAAAGATTGGAAGGGGTGCTTTCCAGATTTTATGAGAAGGTTAAACTCTTCCCCAGCTTCCCTTCCAGCAGTGCCACCTCTGCCCTGTAGTCTGCAGAGGCCCAAGGACACACACTGCCCTGCGGGGAGTGTTAGCTGGTCTGAGGACTGCAGCAGCCACTCCTTAATGGAGCTCCCCAGGAGCCCAACCCGATGCCGGCCTGCATTATTAATGCATTATGTCATCTTTCCTTGCGCTTGCTCTCTGTGGCTGAAATTTTATAGAGCAGTATTATTAATTGAAGCAATTAGTGCCGGGGAGATCAGCACAGCCTCGTCAGAGGGATGGAGATGTGTACAACGAGGATCTCTCCCTCTCTCTCTTTGACCCCTTCTCTCTCGATCTGTCTGTCATCTTCCTGTGCTTCCCCAGCCCCCAACTCTCTTGTTTCTACTCCATACCCACCTTCTTCTCTTCCCATTCTCTCTCGATATCTCCCTCGAAAGACTCCAAATATCACTGCCCTTCCCAGGCTGCAATCATTCAGCCTCAGACCACTCCCAACATGCACAGACAGACACATGGAATGATGGTGCCTCTGTGGCTCTCGCTGCCTGGAACCACTGGCCTTCTTGGTGATGGTCCTAAGGTCCTCCCTTTATGGTCCTTAGGTGGGCTCAGAACCCTTGGTAGGAAAAGTGGGAGCTTACTTCCAGTCAGTTTCCTTCTTTTCTTCCTTCTTTTCTTCCTTCCTTTCTTCCTTCCTTCCTTCCTTCCTTCCTCTCTCTCTCTTCTTTCTTTCTTTCTTTCTTCTCCTTCTGTGTGTACCCAGCCTTATGATAGGTACTGTGGAAAATAAATGGAGAGATACAGAGTTCTGGCCCCCTGGAACTGGCATGTTAGCCAGAGAAACCAGACCAGCTCATGAAACAATTAGAACAGCATAGGGTGCAGTGAGGGACCCCAGAGCATCTCAGGACTGGCCCAGGTGGTGAGATGAAAGGCCCAGAGAGATGAAGAGCCCTCAGGGGTGAGGGGAGCCAGGTCTTTCCTGGCAGGCTGCAGCATGGTGTGAGCAGGGGCAGTTCCAGTAAGGGGTGGGGAAAAGCAGGCTGAGCATGTATGGAACAGAGGACTCAGGAGGCACTGAATGACTCCCCAACCCAAAAGACTGAGGCTCTTAGCCCAGCCCAGCTCAGCCCAGCCAGGGTTAAGACCAACAAGTAACTAGAAAACCTAGCCAGGGGACAGGACACCTGGACACCAGGGCCCACGCCTCAGATCCCTTCATCAGGAATCAGAAGTGACACCTGAGAGGCCATAGGCTCAAGTTCCCTGTAAAATAAACAGATACCAGGATGGAAACATCCACAATGAACAGTTGCCCGCTGCCCCTCCCCACACTCCCTGTTCCATCATCAGGAACAGGTGCATCTTGTATTACAGAGGGAGACCTCCTTAGAAGTCTCAGGTCAGTGGTCCACCTCTGTACATTATGTCTTAGTGAAAGTGTGTTCTTAATATTTCAGCTTTTTCTATTATGAAATATTTCAAGCATGTACAGGAAAGATAAAATAATGAATGCTCATTTTACTATAGCTGGCCTTCAAAAATTATCAACTCAGGCCAGGCACAGTAGCATACTCCTGTAATCCCAGAACTTGGGAGATTGAGGCAGGAGGATCACAGGTTCGAGGATAGCATTAGCAACTTAGTGAGGCTTGAAGCAGTTAACTTAGTGAGACCCTGTTTCCAAATAATTATTTTTGTGTGTGGTACTGGGGATTGAACCCAGGGGCATTCTACCTCCGAGCTACACCCCAGCCCTATTTTTTATTCTTTGTTTTGAAACAGGGTCTCACTAAGTTGCAGAGGGCCTCACTAAGTAGCTGAGGCTAGCTGCAAACCTGCGATCCTCCTGTCTCAGCCTCCCAAGTACTGGGATTACGAGCGTGCGCCACCACGCCCGGCTATAAAAAAAATTTAAATGGGGTTGGGGGTATAGCTCAGAGGTAGAATGCCTCTGGGTTCAATCCCCAGCACTACAAAAAATAAAAATAGAAAGGGCTGGGGCCAGGCGTGGTGGCATACCCTTGTAATCCCAGGACTTGGGAGGCTGAGACAGGAGGATCGCAGGTTCGAGAACAGCCTCAGCAAGTAGTGAGACTCTCATCAACCTAGCGAGACCCTGTTTCAAAATAAAAATAGAATAGGGTTGGGGGTGTAGCTCGGAGGTAGAATTCCCCTGGATTCCATCCCCAGTACCAAAAAAAAAAAGAAACAAACAAACAAAGGGATGAGAATGTAGCTCAGTGGTAGAATACTCCTGGTTCAATCCCCAGTACCACCACCACCAAAAAAAAAAAAAAAAAAAAAAAAAAAAAAAAAAAAAAAAAAAAAAAAAAAAAAAAAAAAAAAAAAATATATATATATATATATATATATATATATATATATATATATATATCAACTCACAATCAGTCTTTCATCCATCTTCCCCAACTTTTTAGGGGCTGGGAACATGCTCTTTCAAGGTAACATGGTTTTGTAAGAAAAGGCCTATTAACTTTTTTTTTTTTTTTGGTACTGAGGATTGAACCCAGGGGCAGTCTACCTCTAAACTATACCCCAGCCTTTTTTTTTTTAATTGGTGCATTGTAATCATACATCTTGATGGGTTTCAGGGTGGTAGAAGTATACATGCACACATTGGTCAATTAGCCCTTCCCCAATTCCCACCCCCATTCCCTCCCCCTCCCTCCTTCTCGTGCTCAGTATAGTAGTTGACTTTGATATATTTCTGTATGTACATCCTGTGGATTAGGGTGTTTCCTTCTTCTCCCCTCCCATCTCCCTCAGTTAGGTCACCTTCTTTACTCATCTGAGGTTTTCTCTGTCTTTGTCTGGAGTCCCTTCTGGGCGGGGCCATGGCTCACCAGTCCATGTCCTCAGTGCTGGCCTGCTTGGGGCGGGGCTGTGGTTCACCCGCCAGTATTCTCAGTGCTGGGATGCTCTGGGGAGGGGCCGTGGCTCACCCGCCCATGTCCTCAGTGCTGGGCTGCTCCTGGGCAGGGGCCATGGCTCACCTACCCTTGTCCTCAGTGCTGGGCTGCTCCAGGGGGGCCATGGCTCACCCGCCTGTGTCCTCAGTGCTGGGATGCTCTGGGGGTGGGGCTGTGGCTCACCCACCCATGTCCTCAGTGCTGGGATGCTCTGGGGAGGGGCCGTGGCTCACCTGCCCTGTCCTCAGTGCTGGGATGCTCTGGGGGTAGGCCCATGGCTCACCCACCCGTGTCCTCAGTGCTGGGCTGCTCCTGGGCAGGGCTACATCATCTTTGTCTCTCCTCCTCACTCTCGCTGTGGAAGCAGAGCATGCGGCCTGCTTCTTGTAGCCGTCACTGTGGTAGGTGTGGGTCTGGTCCGACTTGAGCTTTATCATGGTCCGGAGTTGACTGCTTCTGATGATGGTCTGTAGTTGCTGGCTTCACAAGAATCTGCTGCTTCTTTGCTGGAGATCTCTGGGAGCAGCAGTGCCGGCATGGTCTCCAAGATGGCGCCACCACCGCCACTCTCCGCTCACCAGGTGAGATGCATGGAGCTCTTTACAGTCCTCTGCTCTCTCTGCTGCCTCCTATTCCACTGCATTTCGACTCTCATTGTTTTGTTGAGTTTGGGCTGAGTTTTCTTGTTTTCTCTGCATTTCAACTGTCATTGTTTTGTTGAGTTTTCTTTCCTTGTCAAGAAGTAGTCTTCTTGCTGGTTGAGTTCTGAATCTCTGAGCTCCTGAAACACGCTGTCTCCCTCTATCCCGCCATCTTTAATCTCCCCAGCCCTTTTTAATTTTTATTTTATTTTTTGGTACTAGGGATTGATTTCACTATAGCTACTGAGCTACACCCCCAGCCCTATTTTATTTTATTTTATTTTATTGCGGTACTGGGGATTGAACCCAGATACATTTTACCTCCAAACTACACCTCCAGCCCTATTTTTTATTCTTTATTTTGAAACAGGGTCTCGCTAAGTTGCGGAAGGCCTCACTAAGTAGCTGAGGCTGGCTGTGAACCCAGATCCTCCGGTCTCAGCCTCCCAAGTACTGGTATTACAAGCATGCGCCACCACGCCCGGCTTATTTTTTATTTTGAAACAGGGTCTTGCTAAGTTGCTGAGGGCCTCACTAAATTGCTGAGGCTGACCTCAAAACTGCAATCCTCCTGTCTCAGGCTCCCAAGTACTGGGATTACAGGCATATGCCACCATGCCCAGCTTTATTTTTTATTTAGAAACAGGGTCTTTCTAGGTTGCTGAGGGTCTCACTAAATTGTTGAGGCTGGTCTTGAACCTGAGATCCTCCCATCTCAGCCTCCCAACTACTAGGAATACAGGCATATACTACCATGTCTGGCTTCTATTAACTTTTTATTCTTTTTCTTTATAAAAACACAAACATACACATTCCTCTGTCAGAGACAGATTTTCATCTACGGAGTTAATTTAAAGGTGGAAAAAGGTCTGTTTGTTAAACATTCCCTGTGTGCCAGGTCGAGGCAGAATATTCACTTCTCCTAACAACTGGAGAAATAGGAATAAACACTTGAAAGGTCACACGTGGTAACTTACAGAGGCCCACAGGTCCACACCCCTGCTCTTACACTCTACAGCCTCCAGTCTCTTCGCCCTCCCATAGCACCCCTAGGGAGACTAAGACCAAAATGGGGAAAAGAAGGAAAGGGTCACTTAGTGACGGTGGTATATTGTGGGGAAGGTGAAGGCCTGTGGTCTGGCTTTGGTTCCCCGGGTTCTGTTTGCTCCTTCCCTTGGCCTGGTGGTGCCCATTCCCTACCTTCTAGTGCACACATGCTTACCCTCCTTTCCCCACATCCCCTGTGCAACCTGCTCCAAGGCAAGGGGCTCGAGTTAGTGAGCGACAGCATCACCCACAGCTGGGCTGCCCCATAGACTTCCTGCCACAGTGGAAATGTGTTGATCTGTGCTGTCCAGTATGTTGGCCACAAGCCACATGAAGTTATTGAGCACTTTAAATTGGCTCTATATGAAAGGACTTGAATGCCAAGTAAAGAAAGTACGACTTTGTCCTATGGGTGATATGAAATTACAGGGTACCGAGCAAAGGGGTGTGTTGCTGGGGACAGAAGAGACTTTCAGGTTTTCTTGGCTTATTGGTTTGATTGATGCTATTGACAAATTATTGCCCTCCAGCTGATGGAGCCTGATCTAGGCTCATACCCAACTTCATTGAATTCTCATATTCAGCTCCATGAGTTTGATGGTTTACAGATAAAGAAACTCAGGCTCAGTGATGGTGTTGCAGGACTGAAGAGTGGCCGAGGAATTCAAACCCAAGTCTGTCTTAATGTCAAAACCTCTAAGCACTATGCCATGCTGGCTTTGAGAAAATTCAGCTGCTATCAGGATGTTAAAAATGATTGAAATAGGAGGAGAGCATGATGGGATCCAGAAACAGCACTGGCCCTCAGGAGAGGCTAAGTACATCCTTGTGCAAATGCACAAGGATTGGATTGGGTAAAAGTTCTAGAAAGTCTTTAATCCCAACCAGGCTGCCAGGAACTAAGTCTGACACAGGAAACAGAAACCTATTTCCTCCACACAGGCTGGGGATCCAAAGCTCCTACAGACCCTCTCACAGTGCATGGTCCATTACAGTCCCTAACAAGCCAAGCTTCTGGCAGGACTGTTCCCAGGCTATGGCCAGGTCTAGGACCACCTGAAGAGGACAAGTGCGAAGGCTGGCTGTATGAAACTGCCATATCCTAGGTTCCCGCCTGTCCCTAGGTTCTCCCCAGCAATACCTGAGCTAATTCTCCAGCTAGGAAGAGGGGCCTGGGCCAGGGGCTTCTAGGGCCCAAAAGTCAAGGTTAGACCCAGAGACTTGGAGTTCAGGAAGGCAGGATCAGAAGACCCTGATCTCCAGAAAGTCAGTTTGTGGGAAATTTATCTGTACATGCCGCTGGTCAGGTTCAGCCCAGGTGCCCACACCCAACCTACCTTCCACCAGAACTTCAGTTTCTCACGTTCCCTCCCCGTGACCAGGTCCTCTTGTCAGAAAACCTTCTGAAAAATTCACCTATCCTGAGATGTTAGGACATTAAGTTCAGTTATTATAATCATCTATACCCCTTCGAGGAAATCTGCAGTCCACGCTGGAATCCTGAGCCCTCCAGGACGAGAGAATGGGGATTGAGAGAACAGCCAACCTAAGGACAAGGCTATCCTGGCTGATATCAAAGCAATTTGGAGAGAGTTTATGAGAAAACAACTCCAAGCCCAGTGTGGTGACACATACCTGTCATCCCAGCTACCGGGGAGGCTGAGGTAGGAGGATCACTTGAACTCATCTGTTCGTGGGCAACATAGTGAAAACCCATCTTAAAAAAGAAGAAGAAAATAAAGAAAAGAACTCCCAGTAGGACCATCAGATAAAATATAAGACGAGGGAAATCCTTCAGTCTGCAAGCACCTCCTGAACATCTGACCCACTCCAGGAGCAGAGGGGGAAACAGCAGTGAAGGCAGCAGCCCGAGACCATGGGCAGCAAGTGAAAGAGCTCTGGGCTCAGTGACACACTTACCTGGGTTTGAATTCCAGCTCTGCCACTGATGAGCTGTGTAACCTCAAAGTATTGGCTTCTCTGAGCCTCCTTTCCAGATTTCTTTCTGTTGGTTTGTTTGTTTCCCCAAGATTGGGTATCAGATGAGAAGGAAGAAATGATTGGAACTGGGAAAAGGGTATCAGAATGAAGCTGGGTCAGCTCTGAGGCCAAACCAGCCCCACAGCTTTATTCTGTGTGCGCTGAGCTGCTCACAGCAACCAGGAACTGGTCAATGGCTTCCCTCTGTGAACAAGCCTTTCATTTCCCTCCTCCTGGCCCAGCTTCTCTAGCCTCTGCTATCCTGTGATGTTTTTGGTTTTGTTTGGTAATGGGGATTGAACCTGGGGGCGTTCTATCTCTGAGCTACACCCCCAGTCCTGATTTTTATTTTGAAACAGGATCTTGCTAGGTTGATGAGAGTCTCACTACTTGCTGAGGCTGTCTTCGAACCTCTGATCCTCCTGTCTTAGCCTCCCAAGTACTGGGAGTACAGGTGTGTGCTGCCATGCCCAGCTCTTTGTATGTGTGTGTGTGTATCTGTGTGTGTATGTGTGTGTGTGTGTGTGTGTGTGTGTGTGTGTGTGTGTGTTTCCTGTGGTAATGGGGATTGAACCCAGGGGCATTCTACCTCCAAGCTACACCCCAGTCCTATTTTATTTTATTTTTAAATTTTGAAACAGGGTCTCACTAAATCGCTGAGGCTGGCTGCAAACCTGTGATGCTCCTGTCTCAGCCTCCCAAGTACTGGGATTATTATCCATCTTTGTGTGTAGATTTTATTAGCAAGTGGTTGCTTTTCCAGACTCAACTATAAATCTGTCACTTGTGGTTTCCACTTGGGGCCTAGAAGACTCTAAAGAAATGATGTGTTCCTCCAGCTTCCCAAACTAGGGAGAGCACAGTGCCTCAGGGCAGGAGGAGACCACTGAGCTGATCCAGTCTGGGGTCTAGGTATAAGGTTGGCTTCAAAATCATAAGCAAAGCATTATGATCTAGGTGAGAACATTGAGGGGCAGAAGAATGAAGTCTCCTGGCCCTCAGCATTTGCTTTGTTATACTTCCACTCGGGTAATAGACTCTGCCTCTCCGGCCCCATCTCCCAGTTAGAAAGAGGGTTTGAGGCCGGACTGCAGGCCCTGTGCTAGGTGCTCTGGAGAACGCACGAGGCCAGGAACCAGGCCAGTCAGTGTGGCTGAGAGGCAATACCCTGGAATAACACAGACCAGAGAGTGTCCAGTGTTCCTTGGTTCCTTCCACAGGCATTGATGGGGATCCTAGCAAGTGGCCTGCTCACAATGGTGTATGGGATGTGGCTTCTGCCCCCAGCATGCCTACCACCCACTTGGGGAGAAAAGACTTAGAATCAGTTCTGTTAGAGCTGTAAATCTTCCCATCAATCTATTGATAATCTGAGGTTCCTCTCTCTCTCTCTCTCTCTCTCTCTGTGTGTGTGTGTGTGTGTGTGTGTGTGTTTGTGTGTGTGTGTGTACCAGGGGCATTCAACCTCTGAGCTATATCCCCAGACCTTTTTAATTTTTATTTTGAAACAAGATCTCACTAAATTGCTGAGGTTCTTGCTAAGTTGCCGGGACTGGCCTCCAACCTGCCTCCCTTACCAGCATTGTGTCAATATGCCCGGCTTAATCTAAGATTCTCTCTCTCTCCCTATCTTGCAGCAGCAGCATTTTACAAATCTAGTCCATTAATCCAACCAGGGTTCTCTGGCCAAAGGGAGTAGGAATAATTTTGAAGGCCCTATCCACTCGGCTTCCCTCCCTCCTCTGGCCATATCCAGCTTAGTCTCCAGAAATCCTCCTGGGGAAACAATGTGAAATAAATCACCCATCTGGTCCAAGCCCTACAAATCCCAAATTCAGAAACAGACTTTGAGTGGTCTAATTACTTGCCCCAAAGTCACAAAACTTGCACCTCCTAGTTGTCAGCAGGCCTCTGTCCTCGATTTGTAGCAAATACTAAGTAGCTAAAAAGGGGAAGTGAGTGTGGGGAAGTCGGAGGGGCAGATGGGGTTCATGTGGGCACTGGTGGTAAAGGAGGCAGGAAACTTGAGTGAGGCCCCGATGGGTGGGTGAAGGGGGCAGAGGCGGTTACTCAGGAAGGGGGCACAGGTCAAGCAGGTGTTAAATTCCAGAAGCCAGTAGATAAGTAGCATAATGCCGGTGGAAAACTGGAATGAAACTAGGATCAGGTTTGATGTGGAGAGAAGGTCCAGGGCACGGGCACAGGCTGGTGGTATCAGAGGGCCGCCTCGTCCCTCCTGGTCTGCCCAGTTGAATCCGCTGATGGACCCTGAGTGTGGTCCACTTTGGCAACATAACAGAGAGCTGGAAGTCCCGATAGGCAGGTGCATGGGCGAGTGGATGCACCATATTAAGTAAGCCATGGAGCAACTGTTGGGTTGCATTAAAAATAAATCAAGGTAGGAGGCTGAGATAGGAGGATTGCAGGTTTGAGGCTAGTCTCAGCAATGTGCAAGGCCCTCAGCAACTTAGCAAGACCCTGTTTCAAAATAAAAAATAAAATTGGGCTGGGGATATAGCTCAGAGGTAGAATGCCCCTGGTTTCAATCCCTTGTGCCACAAAAACAAACAAAAAACCAAATAAACAAAGGTGATGTCTGAATAAAAACAAGAATGGAGCACTGAGAAGACGCAGTTAGAGAGCGGGTGGCAAGAGCCAGCAGCCAGAGCGGGGCAAGTCTCCCATTGAGGGCCTGTCAGCCTCAGATAGGAGCCCTTGGAGAGAAGGAGGTGGTTGAGACAGGAAAAGTGGACAGACAGCTTTGGAGAATGGCCCTTTCTGGCAGCTTCTATGTGCCTTCATCTTATGTGTAAAACAAGCACAAAAATCTCAGCTCTATCCCTTGTCTTGGGGCTGCTGTAAGGAGCGAATGAAATAAGACTGGAAACCATTGAAAGGCTTTTACTCAGGCAGGGGTTGTAACCATCCATGCCTTCCCAGGTGGTAAAATGTGTGGCACAAGTTGGACATGGTAGTGTATGCCTGTAACCCCTGCACGTGGGAGGCTGAAACAAGAGAATTGCAGGTTCAAGGCCAGCCTCAGCAACTTATTGAGACCCTGTTTCAGAATGAAAAATAAAAAAGGTCTGGGGGTGTAGCTCGGAGGTAGAATGCCCCTGGATTCAATCCCCAATACAAAAATAAAAAAGTGTGGCACTGCCCTAGAGTAAATCAAGGGGGGGGGGATTGGATATGGGAAAGCACCTACCCTGCCTCAAGGCTCCGATTTAAAGATCCTGAAGCCCCACCCACTCTGACCAAATCAGATGCACCTGGCAGTTCAGTCTCAGCACACATTCCCTGAACTAAGATTTTGGCAGCTAATTGCTAAATGTAGTATCCTCCCAGTGGGAGATTACACACACACACACACACACACACACACACAGTCAGCCCAGCACCCAGTGGGAAGGATATATATTCTAAGGAGGCCTCAAGGACTGCCCTGTCCAAACTGGGTGCAGCAATGGCACACACTTGTAATCTCAGCTACTTGGGAGGCTGAGAGGATCATAAGTTTGAGGTCAGCCTGCACAACTTAGTGAGACTCTGTCTCAAAAAAAAGGAAAAAGGACTGAGGATGTAGCTCAGTGGTAGAGCACTCCTGGATTCAATCCCCAATACACATACAAAAAGAACTGCTCTGTCCATTATGATGAATTAACAATTAGGTCCTCAGTCACACTAGCCAAATCTCAAACCTCATAGCCACATGTGGCTGGTGGCTATTGAGTTGGACAGTGCAGGTGTAGAAACTTCATCATCATGGGAAGTCGTCTGGGTCAGTGCCACTCTGGAACTCCACTGGTGGGATGATAGGTACTGGGGTGGTAGTTCTTCCCTCAGCTGTTCCAAAGCAAGCACGGTATTAGTTTCTTCATCTCCCTAAGTACAAGGTTAACCCTGGCTGCCTTTACTTGTTACTTCCTTCAACCCCCAGCCCTTGAGCATGCTCTCCCTCCTAAAAGCGAAGTCATCCTGCCATGTTATACTTGCTTAGGACTGAAAGTCTTACCAGAAAAGGCAAAGGGGTCTCCAGGGTCACCACATCTTCCATCAGATTAGGAATTTATGAACCCTAAGACAGATGGCAGGCAGGACAGAACTGAAGGGAGTTAGGACTGTGTGGTGCCCCTCAAACACCTTGGTGGAGGTAGCCAGTTTCTAACAGTGAGGCCAAGTAGCCAAGTAATTAAGGGCACCTGCTTCCTGGGTTGAGATCCCAGCAACTCCACTTGCTGGCTGTGTGACCCTGGCTTTATAGAATCTCTCTGATGATCTCTCTCTCTCTCTCTCTCTCTCTCTCTCTCTCTCTTTCCCTCCCTCCCCTCTCTCCCCCTCCTTCCCTCCCTCCCTCTTCTTTCTCTTTCTTTTTATCTTTGTTTTGTACTAGGAGCACTTCCCCAAAGAGCTTCGTCCCCAGTCCCCCCTTTTTATTTTGAAACAGTGTCTCACTAAGTTGCTGAGGGTCTTGCTAAGTTGCTGAAGCTGACCTCAAACCTGCAATCTTCCTGTCTCAGCCTCCCAAGTCCTAGGAGTATAGGCATGCATCACCATGCCTATCGAAGCCTCTGTTTCTTTATAGGTAAAATTAAAATGGTACTTACTTCAGAAGGCATTGTAAAGATTAAATGAGTTAATAGTGGAAAGCACTTAGGCCAGTGTCTGGCATGGCCCAAATGTTAGCTAGTGGTGGTGGCACTGGCAGTAGTAGTATTGGACCACTTGTATCATGCCTCAGTGTAGGCTGTGAATAAGGCTAGTTCACCACAGGTGCTACCCTTGCTGTGTACGTGGTACCTGCTCCTCCCCAGTCCTCCCCACACCCATGAGAGTTTTCTCTCATGGTCCCTGTTGCATATTTGTTTGTTCCTTTAGTTTTTTTGTTTTTGTTTTTGTAGTATTGGGGATTAATTATTATTTTTTTTAATTTTGAGACAGGATCTCACTAAATTGCCTAGGCTGGCCTTGAACTTGTGATCCTCCTGCTTCAGCTTCCTGAGTAGCTGAGATAATAGGCGTGTGCCACCGCACCAGGCTATTCCTTTAGTTAGTTTGTTGTCATTGTTGTTTTGTGGTGCTGAGAATTGAACCTAGGGACATTCTACCTCTGAGCTATACCCCCAGCCCTATTTTATTTTTTATTTGGATACAGGATCTTGCTAAGTTGCTGAAGCTGTCTTTGAACCTTCAATCTTCCGGTCTCAGCCTCCCAAGTACTGGAATTACAGACATGTGCACCACACCTGGCTTATTTCTTTAGGTTTTGTTTTGTTTTGTTGTGGTACTGGGGATTTAACCCAGGGTTTTCTACCTCCAAACTATACCCCCAGCCCTATTTTATTCTTTATTTTGAAATAGGGTCTCACTAAGTTGTAGAGGGCCTCACATGTTGCTGAGGCTGGCAGTGAACCTGTGATCCTCCTGTCTCAGCCTCCCAAGTACTGGAGTTACAAGTGTGCACCACAACACCCAGCTTTCTTTAGTTTTAAGAGTGACTCCTGAGCCATGTCACCAAGATCTTACCCCACCTCTGCCCAGCCATATGGCTGCCTGCATCTGCCATATCCACATACTGCGCAGGCCAAGGAGTGGACTGCCTGTTGGACCCTCACCCTCATGTTGGGTGCACAGCCTTGGTCCTGAAGGTCCACCTGACCCAAGACCAGCACAAGACACCGGTACCCTCAAATGAGGTCATCTGAAGCTCGAGGCAATAGGCTTGATCAGATCTCTCTCTCCACAATTTGGATAAAAGGGCATCTGCATAGCCACAGAGGCTGAAGTTGGAGGTGAGGGGACCAGGGAAGGCTACAATGTCGAGTGAAAGCTGAAGGAGGAAGCAACATGTTGAGAGATAGAAACAGCGCTGACTGGATGCACAGGCCTCTGGGCTGGGTGCAAACAGGAACACCTCCACTAGGCTCACCCCTTGCTTCCACATTTGCTGAGAGCGCTGCTGCTTCTGTCTTCACTGGAAGCAGGGGAGGGACTTGGGGAAGTGTAAGCACAAAGGCTCTGTAGCATCCCTATGGTGCGCTGGAACCGCTAGTGGAAAAAAAGCAGCTGTCATTAAAACCAGCAATGCGTGGGTAGAAAATCTCAATGCCAGCACAGCACAGTGCCCCCTCCTGCCCAGCAGCTCCTTCCTGATGGACATGTGGCTAGGGCGGGGATCAACCAGAGCAAGGGGTTCCCCCTTGCTCTGTGGGTGTTCCTCTGTCAAAGAGAATTGGCTGCCTGGCTAAAGAGGTCACTCTTCAATCCAGGGTCTGCCAACGTGTTGTGATGAATTACTAAAACTCTGCCTGAAATGGAAGAGTGGGATAGGAACCATGAGGCTGCCCCTTGAGCAAGTCTCCTTGCCTTCCCAGGCCTCAGGTGGCTTGTGTGTATAAAGGGAGGAGAGGATTTGGAGTGGATCACCTCTTGGATCCTAGCACTTTTCTTGTTGATCCCACGGGCCCTCAAGACACATCTCCTTTGGCCTATCAGCCATCAGCCCTTGACCTTCCTAGCAAGCTGATCCCCTACTAAACAAACAAGGAAGCCCTCTGATTCCTAGCTTCTCTCCTCCTTTCACCCTCTGACATTACAAGGTTCTGGATGGGACCCTCAGCTAGGGCAGAGGTGAGTAGGTTCCTGAGTAAACCCGGCTTGAGTGCAGAGTGCCCTGGCTGACGTTCTCACAGGGAAAACTGAGGCTGGCCACACCCTGCTTACACAGAAAGCTGGGTGAGGCAGCCTGGCATGTAGAATTTACCTTTGTGAAAACTGAAAAGGGAAGATTTAAAAAGAAAACGGCAGCTTCCTCTGCTTGTGAAAAGGAGCCTGGCCATGTTGGGGGGGGGGGGGGGGGGGGGGGAGAGCACTAGGCCCTACCTGAGCCCTGGGGCCCTGGGAATGCGGAGGCCATTTTCATCCAGCCTTCAGAAGTTTCCTTTTGTGGCACGGTGGTGTTAAAAATATTCCTCCCTGAAGGTGCTACTGCAGCAGAGCAGATGTCCCTGACTGAGCACTTGGGAAGGAGCTATTAAAAGGAATGTAATTAGGTTGTCATCCTGGGGCCTCCGAGCCAGGCTTCTGAACGCCATCTTTGTTGAAAGATTTTCCAGATGTAAAATATTTGCAGAACCAGATTTACCAAAAAGGCTGTTAATACCCAGTAGGGATGGGCTGCGTGCTAGCAGCAAAGACAGAATAACACTGCACGTCAAGGTGGACCTCAGGCCATGAGACTCCGCCTTCTGTGTCCCAGCCTGGCTCCCCATTCCCTATCCCCTTCTCTACACTCCCTCCTTCCCCTGCATCGCCATGTGCTCTTAGGAAAGCCTCATCAGTCATTTACTCTTAGCGTGAAAGTAAGCTTCTGAGCTCCTCTGCACCCTTCAAGTGGTGGGATTCAGGCCTGAGCTCTGGAAGCTTTAGGGAACAAAAGACTTTGTCTTCTTTCATAAGGGCTGCCAGGCACTGGAGTGGAAATGGGGGAGGGCATTCTTAGTGGCCCTGAAACCACACCACAGGTAGCCACCTACTTGTCTATGTATAGAGAGCCTGCCCTGATTCCAAGCTGTATTCTACCTTGCAGGCATATCTGTCATAATCTTTCCCCTCCCTTCTGTTTGTTATATCCTACAGGCGCATCTATCCACCCATCAGTACCAGCTATCTGTGCATCAACATTTATGGAGAGTCTCCCTGGCAAGAAGCAGTGCTGACTGGTGAGATAGTGTAGGGAATATCGGAAGATGAGGTGCTTATGTGTGTCATGGTGGGAGACAGCATAGATGGAGAATGACATTATTCAGGTAATTTCAAAAATAAATGTGAAATAATAACTGTGGCAAGAGCAACAGAGAGAATGAAGTACATGGGGCTGGGAGAACATGTCAGAGAGGAGACTCGCCTGTCAGGGAAGTCAAGGAGGCTTCCCAGACTCAGTGACTACTGAGCTGAGTGGGGGCAGGGAGGGAGGGGAGGCTATGACTCACTGGTTGGTTCCTCCAACAGGCACAGCTTGTGCGAAGGCTCTGGCTGAGTCTCAGAGGAGCTACCATGACTTTCATGAGATCCTTCTCCTTATCGGAATTTAGGGATCATCGAAGAATGCACACACACACACACACACACACACACACACACACACAGTAGGTGAAGGAAGGAGAATCTGAAACCAGGAGGCAAATTTGCAGTAGAAAAACTTCTTATAGGTGGTTGAGAGCTCTACAGACAAACAAGCCCAGGCTGTTTGCTTTGGGGGTAAAGTCAGAGAGCCCGTCCCAGTCTCCTCTTCCTGGAGGCCTTCTCTGATATTCTGGCCTCCTTTTTACCCCTTAGCATATTATGTTATTCTTCAGACCAGGAAACATTATTTTACAATAGAATTGTTAATGGCTACCTAACGTTGCAGAGTAGAGAAAACCACCGTTTCACTCAATGAATCCCCTCCCGTTGGGCAGTTTCCATTGTTTTGTACTCCTCAGTAACTCTGCAGTGAATAAATGTGCTTGTACATCATCTTTGCCTGCTCCTTCGACTTTTGCTCAGTATAAATTCTGCTACATATTAATAGATTTGAGGGCCAGCTTCATTAAATGCAAGTGTTCCTACCTGACAACACTGAACACCTGATCTCTAGTGCTCCTTCCACTCTGTGCAGACATCCTGCCAGGTTCTCGTCCATTAACTAAGCAACTTTGGAGGGATGGATGGGAGAAGTCTAGGTGGGAGGAAAGAAATCCAAGTTGAGTTGTTCTGTGCTGGGTGAGGGTGGGGATTGACAGAGAAGACCTAATCGCCACTAACTTCTTTCTCCACATAGCCCTCTCCATCAAGATGGACTGAGTCTGTCTACACTGGTGGAGGGCTCTGTCCTGGTGCTCATTCTACACCTCACCTGTGTAGATGGGCTGTAAGGGTTGGAGGGGCCAGGTCTCCAGCAGTGAGCTCTCTGCAAGAATTTTTTCCGGAGGACTCAAAGCTCCCAAGAGAAATGTGGGGCCAACCAGAACAATGTCAAAAGAGAGAGTCCCTGGAGGGCATAAGGCTGGGCAATGGTAGACGGATCTGTGGTTAAGATTTTGTTACAAAGCCGGGTGTGCTGGCGCACGCTTGTAATCCTAGTACTTGGGAGGCTGAGACTGGAGGATTGCAGGTTCAAGGACAGCCTCAGCAATTTAGTGAAGCTCTCAGCAACCTACTGAGGCCCCGTTTCCAAATAAGAAATTAAATCGGTCTGGGGATGTAGCTTGGAGGTAGAAAGCCTCTGGGTTCAATTCCCAGTACCACAAAAAAAAAAAGGATTTTGTTACAGATATATTATGTAAATCATCTAATTTCTGGGCCTCCATTTCTTCAGCCACCACATAAAGTTAATCCTCTTTTATCCCTACTTTACCAGGATGGTACAAAGATGGAGTGAATAAATATATCTGCTTAAAATGATCTAGTCAACATGAAAGCATATGAGAATACACAAGCAGAAAGGAAGAAACCCAGACTCAATAGGCTTGAATGCCACGAGGGCGTGGGCCTTGTGTTTTGTGCACTGTTTTATCACCAGGACCTAGAACTGTGCCTGGCACATAATAGGCACTCAGGCCATATTTGTGAAATGAATGAATAAATGAACAAATGCATAAGCATTTAGTCTGTCCCAGACAGCATGCTAAGTGCTTCATAGGCACGATCCCACTTAGCCCTCACAAACAGCTCTGTACCATGGGGTATAAATTATTCCCATGTTGCAGTTATGGAAGCTGAGGTTCAGACTATAAGTAACTTCCAAGCAACTGATAGCATTTAACAGGACTTAAATTTGAATGTAACTCCCTCTGATGACATTTCCTTCAGCTCTTCCTACCTGTTGTATAGCGCAGGAGAAAAGTTGCTGTGACGTGTGCTGCTGTTACTCCTGTTGAAAGTGGCAGTGCCTGGCCTACAGTTAGCGCTTCACAGATGTGATCTATTATTATGTCCTATTTATTAGTTCCTGGGCTTTTTGTTTTGTTTTTGTGGTACTAGGGATTGAACCCAGGGGTATTCTACCTCCAAGCTACACACCCAACCCTATTTTTATTTTTTATTTTGAAACAGGGTCTTGCTAAGTTGCTGGGAATTTCACTAAGTTGCTGAGACTGGCTTCGAACCTGTGATTCTCCTGTCTCAGGCTCCCAAGCACTGGGATGACAGGCGTGCACCACCACACCCGGCCTAGTTCCAATTTTTTTTATGACCATGTTGTAAGTACTTTAAGGGCAGGGGTCATTCCTCTCCATGAGGCTGGGCACAGAATAGCTGCCTGACATACCAATTATTTACAAAGATCATAAAGTATAAGCCAAGTTGCCAGGCTTTGTGCATTTTGGACAAAGCAAATCTGACTGCAGCTGTAATGGGAAGCCAGAGTAGGTAATGACTCTCAATGGCTTGGAACCTGGTGGTCAACAAAGGGAAGAAAAGGATGCCAAGAAGAAAAAGAGAAGCAACCAGCAAACAACTACAGGGGGCCATGGATCTGACTTCTGCCTTCAGGTGGCCATTCTAACAGCCCCGCGCCCAGGGCCTGCAATCTGATAAATTCAGCGCATCAGAGGTGGGTGGGGCTTGGAGAGAATATAGCCCATCTGTTCCCTCCACTACTTGCTCCTGAGCCCAGGTGATGCCAGAGAGGACTTAGTTCAGGAACAAGTTTCAGTTACAGGACAAAACTCTCCTCTGCCCCACCCAGAGTCAGAAAAAGGGACTTAGGAGCCTGCCAGTCTCTAGTTTGTACCTTTACTAGAGCTGAGCTTTAGTGCTTTCATCTGCAAAATGGGACAATAGTTCCTTTATCATAGGGTTGTAGCAATTCAATAGAATATGGAAATGTGCTGAACACAAATACCTAACTCATTGCAAGTGTTCAAATAATAATAATAAGCCAGGACTGGTGGCGCACGCTTGTAATCCTAGTACTTGGGAGGCTGAGATAGGAGGATCGCAGGTTCGAGGACAGCCTTAGCAAATAGTGAGACCCTCATCAACCTAGCGAGACCCTGTTTCAAAATAAAAAAAAATAAAATAGGGCTGGGGGTGTAACTCAGAGGTATAATGCCCTGGGTTCAATCCCCAGTGCCCACACACACAAAAATCATCATCATCATCATCATCATCATCATCATCATCATTATCTGCTGTCTCTAGACAGCAATTTGCCTGAGGACAGGAACTGTGCATCTGATTCACCCAGTTTGCCCTGACACATTTGGTCATATAATGTCCCTTGAATGCATGAGTGCCTGAATGCCTGCATTAATGTCTCATTTCTTCTGGCAGGCCTTGCCTGTTTGAAGCCTCTCTAGAAAATATCTGGAAGGGCTAACACACACACACACACACACACACACACACACACTCCCTTCCAGAAGTGCCTGAACAACATGAAGGTCTGGGTACTTGAGAAGGAAAAAAGGTTGCTTTTATTTATTTATTTATTTATTTATTTATTTTTATTTATTTTGCGGTACTGGGATTGAACCCAGGGGCATCCTACCTCCGAGCTACACCCCCAGCTCTATTTTATTCTTTATTTTGAAACAGGGTACAAACTCGTGGTGCTACCAGCCCCTCCCTGGTCTGCATGCACCCTTATTTTGGACCTTCTCCTTGCTCCAGGATGTTTGGACCCACTTTGGGCTATATAAAGGATACAGAGGATAGCATCAGGCCACTAGTGAGGATTTGGGAGGGGACAAGTTACCTTTAGGAGTGATGTATTCCAGTTAGAATTAGGGAATTAATGATTTAGAAAGGAGTTAGAATTGGGGCATCAATGTGAGACTATAATGCACCAATAAAAGTATTTAAAAAAAAAGAATTGGAGTGGGTGTGGTGACACATGCTTGTAATCCCAGTACTTGGGAAGCTGAGACAAGAGGATCGCAGGTTTGTGGCTACTTAGTAAGGCCCTCAGCTACTTAGTAAGGCCCTCTGCAACTTAGTGAAACCCTGTTTCAAAATTTAAAAATAAAAAATAGGGCTGGGGGTGTAGCTCCGAGGTAGAATGCCCCTGGGTTCAATCCCCAGTACCACAAAAAATAAAAAAGAAAAAGAATTGGGGCATCAAGATTAGAGTTCGGAAATCAACTGGAGTTAAGATTCAGAAATTAGTTATCATGAATATGAATGAGAGTGGAGAGATGCTAGTGGATACCATCAGTTTGATCCAAAGTTTAAAATGTTCTGTTCCAGAGGCCTCTATTATGGAGCTGGAAATTCCTCTTCTCTGACTGACTCCTCAGCAGGCCTGCTGAGTCTGCAGATGGACCAAGTTGAGGATCTACTATGAACCAGGTGTAAGCCTAGCACACAGAGTCCCAAAGGTATCTAGGATATAGCCCATTTTAATGAAATAGGGAGACCAGGTCTAGGCTCAGCCTTGCCATAGCCAGTGATTGTGGGGGAAATCACAAATTCCTAGCCTTGGTTTTCACATCTGGAATATGGAACTAAGACCTCAGAGGGCTGGTTGGAAAACCCCAAGTGATCATGGAAGGGCTTTAAAGTGAACATACTGTTTTGGCAGAGTAAGCTGTTCCAACGTGAACCACAGGCTGAACCACAGGCTGTCTGGCACCTCACCCTCAGGGTGCCCTCCCTCCAAGAACACCAGGTTTTCTGGCCCTTGCCACATCCATCCGGTCTTTCCCCCAAGACTATTTCCAGCAGGTACTTAGGTCTCTGAACAGGAACTGACAGAGAAGCAACTCACTCCCCAAAGTTTTTCAGGCTTCTGGTTCACTATCTCTCTCTCTCTCTCTCTCTCTCTCACACACACACACACACACACACACACACACTAGCCAGCCCCAGTAGTAGTATGACCAGTCCCATGAGTCACCTGGATAAGTAGGACTCAACAAATATTTATCAAATGAATGAATGTCCAGGGGATGGGCGAATGAGTGCTCCATGAACGGACAGCCAGTCCCTCAGAGAATGAGACTGATTCCTAGTGAAGGGTGCTAGGTGCTCCCAAAGTAAGTCCTCAGGGACTTTCCTAGTAAGTGCTCCATGAGGCAGCCACATCCTCTACTTTTCCTCAGTCCCCTGTGTTTCTTCTTCTCTGCCTTATTGTGGGGACTGTCTTATATTTCTTTGGGACCCTAGATGCTAAACTTTATACCTATTATGTAGTAGGTGCTATGTCCCCATCCTCAGAAGTTAATTAACATGTATACATGGAAGATACACGGGAAAAAATAAGAAAATTTCAGAGGTGGCCTACAACTCCACTTAGCATCTTCAACCAAGAACAGTACCATTTTACAGAAGTGACAAGAGGAAGGAAAAGGATCTTGAGTCTTTACACATGGCAAATTTAAGGGAAACTAATGGTAGATAAAGGCGAGTTAATAAATCTTGGTACGTAGATTCCTCTGGTGCCATCTCGGCTGTTCAGGGTCCATGGCTGTCTTCTGCTATCCATCTTTCTTTGTCCTTTGTGGTAGGGATGGTGGGGAGGGACACCCTTGTAAATTTACATCCTCTTTTTAGGCAAGAGGAAAACAGAGTGCTTTTTTTTTTTATCTTCTCCTTCTCAGTTGCCCTCAGCTCAAGATACTCCTTCTGCCAAAGTGGCATATACTGGAGCAGCATGCTCTGCTCCCTTTCAGGAGGATGGACAAGACTACACAGAGCTTTGAATGTGAGATAAGGGATTTGGACCAAGCACTGGGGAGAGCCTTTGGGCAGGGGCAGGAAGTGAAAGGGTGTGCAGTGGAGCAGATAAGTAGCAAGGTGTGTGAGGCCAGGGAGGTAGAGGGTGTAAGGCAAACGGACCACTTTCCATTTCCTTCTTCCATTCGTTCATTTGTTCGTTCATTCATTCATTCATTCATTCAAATACTGACTGGCCCCTAGGGCAAGGGCTGTGGTGAAATGGGCTCTGGCCTCTCATCTGCGGTTTCTTTCTACAAAACAGCTCATCCCCACAGTCCCGGGTTCCCGGCGGCGCTCGTCCTCCAACCTTGCCCCACCCTGACCACTCTCTCCCACCCGCCTCTCCGGGAAGGGGAAGAAGGTGGAGGCTTGCGAAGGGGGTAGTGCATCCGGGCGGCCGGAGGGCGGGGGCTAAGTTGACTTTCCTGTAGATTCTTCTGGAGCTGAAGCTGCGGCTCTGGCCCGGGCAGATGATGGCAAAGGAGCGACCTCGGAAGGCCTTCCTGAGGTGCGCAAATACCAGCCGCAGCAGACCTCAGGACCGGGGCGGGTGGAGCCTGTGGAGCGCACGAAGGGGAGCCGGCGGCTCCTCTGCGCCCCCTGCCGCGAGCCGGCCGCAACTGCACGCATCGCCGCCCACCTGCGCGCCCCTTTCCACCTGTCAGTGGCCTCCGCCCTGCCTCCCCCGGACTGAGGGGGTGGAATAGGAGCTTTTTCTTTTGGGGAATAGAGGCGCCCCTGGAAGTCCCCTTCCTGCCGTGGGGGGGGGGGGGCTTACCCAGTGCCTGAAATTCCGCCATTAGAGATTTTTTCTCTGGAGACGTGGAGAGGTGACGACTTCAACTTTCAATGTGTGTGTGTGGGGTGGGGGGTAGAGTTACTGGGCGGTACTTGGGACTAAACCCCGGGGTGCTCTACCACTGAATTATATCCCCAACCTTTTATTTATTTATTTACTTACTTACTTACTTATTTTGAAACAAGGTCTCACTAAATTGCCCAAGCCGGCCTTGAACATGCAATCCTCTTGCCTCAGCCCCTGGAGTAACAGGGATTACAGGAATGTGCCTGTACCCAGCTTTTAATTGGTTTTGAATGCTGAGGACTTACCAGAGGTGCCTGCAAAAGGGCCTGGAAGTAGCATGTAGTCCAAGTCAGTCATTTCTTCCTCACCCAGGCTTTCGTTAGTGCTCACTAGCTGGAGCCATCCTGAAGGTGACTCAGAGACAGGTCATACTCTCTGAGGGCTGGAATCCTGAAAGGCTGGTTTCTCCTGCCCTGGTTTGCCCTTCATTAATCACTGAATAGGTGAGCCTCCCTTCTCCAGGAAGTCTGTGTTAACTTTTTGGATGAAGCCCTGCTACAGCCAAGGTCAGTGTCTCTCCACTTAGAAGGCCAGGTTCCCCACTTATTTCCCATGCATTTTGTCTGGTATCTCCAGAGTCTAAGCTGATACAGTGCCCAGGGGCAGATAGTCCTCATCAGTGAGAATGCTTCTCTAGGGAGGAGGAGAGGGGAAACACAGATTAAAGGGAGCAGACCCTCCCATTTCCTGTCCAAACAAGGAAAAGCTCATACTGTCCTCAAGGGCCACTCACATCTGGTCCCACATTACCAGCGACCTTTGTGAGCACCACAAAGTCTGACCCACGGACACTCTGTTCTCCAAACGACCCAGAAGGTCACCTAAAATCGCGAATGCTCTGAAATTTAAGTTAGATTGTTTCCTCTAAGGGAGATGGCTCCCTATCTCCCTTTCAGGGAAAGCTGAAGCTCCTGTTAGCCCACAAGGCAAGCCCAAAGCACTTGGGCCCCTGCCACTCACTTCTCTCTGGCCATGTCACCTGCCCTTCTGTTCCTTAAACACACCAGACACATTTGTACCTCTGGACCTTCACACTTGCTCTTTCCTCTGCCTGGAATGCTATTTCCCCCAAATACCCACACGATCCACCCCCTACCTCCTTCAGGTCCTTATGGAAATACCACCTTATCACAGAGGTGTTCCCTGACCATCCTAAGATAACGCCCTGCATCATTCTGTGTGACATTAGCCCCTCAATTGTTCTTCTAGCACTTATCATTTCCTGACATATTATTTATTTCTGTTTATTTGTATGTTGTCTGCCTCACCAACAATAATGTAGGCTCCATAAGAACTTTATCAGTTTCATTCACTGCCCAACACCTAAAAAATAGCCTGGCACATAGTCAGTGCTTAAGAAATTAGTGAAATGACTGAATGAATGTGCCAGGCACTGAGCCAAGGACCTGGGCAAGCCATGAATAAGCCTAGGCTCTTGCCCATGAAGAACAGACTGACAGGCCAATAATCACAAACCAGGGTGATGAGTACTGCATCTAAATACAGATGTGCATTAAGTACTTATGAAGGCTCAAGGGAGGAAATAGTTCATTCTGCCTGGAAATAAGAGGAGAACATGAATGCGGAGGCCTGAGGTGGAGAAGAAAGGGAAGGGGCATAAAGACATTCCATTTTCAGCATATTTGACAAGTTCAGGTTGTGGCAGGCAGGCTGGAGCCCAGATGCATGGCAGGGACGGCTGGGGATACGTTTGAAAAGATAGGTTGAGATCAGATTATAAAGGAGCTTATTAGAATGATGGCCACTGACTCTAAATCTTGGATTCATGCCAGGCCAATGGGGACACTTCAGTGCCCAGATCCTGCTTCTAACCTCAGAAATGGCGCTGTGGGAAGGGTCCCATCCTCCTGCTGGGAAAGGCGTGGGAATGTGTGGTGCCCCCAGGCGGCCAGGCTGGGAGTCCAGCACCTGTGGTGCAACCTGGTTGCCCTGCTTGCCTTCCTGTTGCTGATCTAAATGGCACTCTCTCTCTCTCTCTCTCTCTCTCTCTCTCTCTTTTTTTTTTTTTTTTGCAGTACTAGGGATTGAACCCAGGAGCATTCTACCTCTGAGCTACACCCCCAGTCCTATTTTTTATTCTTTATTTTGAAACAGGGTCTCACTAAGTTGTGGAGGGCCTCACTAAGTAGCTGAGGCTGGCCGCAAACCTGCGATCCTCCTGTCTCAGCCTCCCAAGTACTGGGATTACAAGTGCGCGCCACCACGCCTCTAAATGGCACTCTCAATAGGGACCCTGCCCAGTTCCATGGGGCTAGAAAGTCCTGAGTTACATCTCCACTGCCTTGATTATGAAAAGTCCAAGTTTCAAAATGTCCTTATTTAAGCAGGGTGTGGTGGCGCACGCTTGTAATCCCAGTACTTGGGAGGCTGAGACAGGAGGATCCGGGTTCGCGGCCAGCCTCAGCTACTTAGTGTGGCCTCCGCAATTTATTGAGACCCTGTTTCAATATAAAGAATAAAAAATAGGGCTGGGGATGCAGCTCGGTGGTAGAATGCCCTGGGTTCAATCCCCAGTACCGCAAAAAAAAAAAAATGTCCTTATTTTGCAATCTGACTCAAAAGGGTGGAGTGGAAAAATTATAGACAGCAGCTACCAAGGGACCTTGGCTTAATATAACTGGTGACCTGGGAAACGACAGAGGCAGAAAATAATTTCCCTCTCAGACTGAGGGAGAGAGAGGGCCTCTGGCAGCTGCATCAAAATAAAGACTTCCTTCAAAGGGAGGGAGCGTATTTGTATATTTACAGGGCCAGAGGTACTCTTTTTTTTTTTTTTTGCTTCCTCCCTTGTTATTTTGCTCCTCCCCTCCTCTCCTCTCTTTTTCCTGTCCATCTCTGCCCCCTCCACTTCCTTAGCCTCTTGGCTTTTCCTTCTCTTTCTCTCTCCTTTCCCACTTCTTCCACCCCACCCACTCCCCCAAGTTCCTCCTTCCTCCCTCTCTCTCTTCCTTCAGCTTAAGCAACAGATAGGTATTTAAAACTATTAAATACTTATTAAAAAGGAAAATCAGGCCGAGCGTGGTGGGGCATGCTTGTAATCCCAATACTTGGGAGGCTGAGATAGGAGGATTGCAGGTTTTCGGCCAGCCTCAGCTATTAGTGAAGCCCTCCACAACTTAGTGAGACTCTGTTTCAAAATAAAGAATAAAAAATAGTTCTGGGGGTGTAGCTCAGAGGTAGAATGCCCCTGGTTTCAATTCTCAGTACCAGGGGAAAAAAAAAAGGAAAATCAATCAGGCATGGTAGCACACACCTGTAATCCCAATACTTGGGAGGCTGAGACAGAAGGATCACAGGTTCGAGGCCAGACTCAACATCTTAGCAAGACACTCAGCAACTTAGTGAGACACTGTTTCAAAATAATAAAAGGGCCATGGATGTAGCTCGGACATAGAATGCCCCTGGGTTCAATCCCCAGTACCAAAATAAATGAATAAATATAAAAAATCATAATTTATGAAAATATAAAATGAACACCCATCAATTACTTCATTTCACTAATTAATTAATGAAGGATTTAGGAAGAAATTTCACTAGTTCACAGAATCCAGACACCCTAATACAGTTTTAACCTTTTTTTGGTTTTGTTTTGCATCCAGAGCCTCGAGTACGTTGGGCAAATGCTCTACTACTGAGCTGCAATCCCAGGTCTTTTTAATTTTTATTTATTTATTTTATTTTTATGTATTTATTTTTTTGGTACTGGGGGTTGAATCCAGAGGCACTTCACCACCAAGCTACACCCCCCAGTCCATCTTATTTATGCTTATTAAAATGTTTTCTTTTTGAGCCGGGCATGGTGGCACACGCCTGTAATCCCAGTACTTGGGAGGCTGAGACAGGAGGATCACAGGTTCGTGGCCAGCGTGAGCTACTTAGTGAGGCCCTTCGTAACTTTGTGAGACCTTGTTTCAAAATAAAGGATAAAATAGGGCTGGGGGTATAGCTCAGAGGTAGAGTGCCCCTGGGTTCCATCCCCAGTTCTACAAAAAAAAATTATTTTGTTTATTTATTTATTTATTTATTTATTTATTTGTTTATTTATTTATTTATTTGCAGTACTGGGAATTGAACACAGGGGCATTCTACCTCTGAGCTACGCCCCCAGCCCTATTTTTAATTCTTTATTTGGAAACAGGGTCTCACTAAGTTGCGGAGGGCCTCACTAAGTAACTGAGGCCGGCCACGAACCCGGATCCTCCTGTCTCTTCCTCCCAAGTACTGGGATTACAAACTTGTGCCACCACGCCCAGCTTAAATTTTTTCTTTTTGGTACTGGGGGTTGAACCCAGGGGCATTCTATGTCTAAGCTATACCCCTAACCCTTCTTAATTTCGAAACAGGGTCTTGCTAAGTTGCTAAGACTGGCCTCGAACCTGTGATCCTTCTGTCTCAGCCTCCCAAGTATTGGGATTACAGGTGTGTGCTACCGTGCTCAGCTTATTTTTATTAAATTTTGAGACAGGGTCTCACTAAGTTGCCCAGCTTGGACTCAAACTTGCAATCTTCCTGCCTCAGTCTCCCATGAACCTGGGACTACAGGCATGTACCACCAACTCCTGATCAATTATGAATTTTGTTCATATTGAAGAAATAAAAAATGACTACAGTAGTATAAACACAGTTTTTATTATTTCACATGAAATAAGTCAGGAAAGCTTTTTTCAGCTGATGTGAAGACTCCCTTGGGGTCCCAGTCTCACATCTTTCTCTTTTTTTTTTTTTTTTTGTGGTACCGGGGATTGAACCCCGGGGCGTTTTACCTCCGAGCTACACCCCCGGCCCTATTTTTTATACTTTATTTTGAAACCGGGTCTCACGAAGTTGCAGAGGGCCTCACTAATTAGCTGAGGCTGGCCGAGAACCCGGATCCTCTGGTCTCCGCCTCCCAAGTACTGGGATTACAAGCATGCGCCACCACACCTGGCGTCTTTCTCTTCTATTATAGACTAGGTCCACTATGGCTACTGGAACTCCAGCTAACACCAGTGAATTCCAGGAAGCAGGAAGAAGGAAGTAGGAGGGATAAAAGAATGCTACTCCCTTTAAGAAGCCTAAGTCTTACAGGAGAATCACAGGTTCTAAGCCAGCCTCAGCAACTTAGCAAGGCCTTCAGCAACTTAGTGAGACCCTGTTTCAAAACAAAAAATAAAAAGGGCTGGGGATATAGCTTTGAGGTATAATACTCCTGTGTTCAATATCCAGTATAAAGTTAATTAATTAATTAATTAAAATAAAAAGAAGCCTGAGTCTTAAAGAAAATCTCTAAGTCTTCCAGTAAATCTCACTAGTCACATAGCTGCAAAGGAGTCTGACTTTTATCTGTATACATGACCATCCCAAATTAAATCAGGACACTCTTACCAAGGAGGAAAGGAAGAGAATGAGTGTTGGCTTAGATAGCTAAAAATTTCTGTGACATTCTGTCTTTTGGAGAAGAGAAAGAGAAAATGGTTGCAAAGTGCTTTAGCAGAATGCCTGGCTCAAGCTATGTACTCAAAAAATATGAGCTATTATTTTTACTTTTGTTTCTCTGTGATCTGAGACATAGACTTGTGTTTTTTGGTACTGGGTAATGAACCCAGGTATGCTGTACCACTGAGCTACATCCCCAGTCCTTTTCTTTCATTTATTTATTTATTTATTTATTTATTTGTCTACTTTAGAGACAGGGTCTCACTTAGTTGCCTAGCCTGCTGGCCTTGAATTTGTGATCCTCTTGCCTCAACCTCCTGAATAGTTGGGATTATAGGTGTGTGCCACCACACCTGGCTACACCTTTTCCTGTACCTTGAGAGGAACAGCTGGTTTTCTACATGGTATGATTAATGGACCACAGATGTGAAAACTGCCCCCAAATATCTTCTACCGTAGTGCCTCAAATATACCATTAGAGCACCAAGTATCTGCCTTACATGTTTCACTCTTCAGACCCTATTTTAAATCTCAGGTGTGTAGATGGGACTGGGTAACCTTAAGGAACAACACATTCAGCCACCCTCAGCCTCAGTGAAGCTAAGTCTGGCTGGTGCTTTTCTGCAGCTAGGACCAGGCTGTCTGGGAGTGGGGGGTCAGGAGTAAAGGGTTGCATGGCAATCCAGATCACACAGGCTAAGAGTGGGGCCAGAGAGGATGCAAAGTGCCGGGAGAGGACTGGCTGGATGCTTGGTGTAGGTGCAGGGGTGAGGGCCATTTAGGGGTGGTGGAGAGTGTGCTTTGTCCTCCCTTCCCCTCCCAGGTCATATCTAGACACACCATCAGACACAGCCCAGTTAATTGCAGGAAATGGGCATGGGATCTGGAACCAGAACTACCTATCATTGTGTGGAGGTGCTGCAGGACCAAAGAGGTCCAGGCAGGATCTGCTGATACCTGGGGTCTGTTGGAAGGCAGCTTCTGAGTCTCCAGAGGCAGTGGGGCCTCTGCACAGAGTGACCTGCAAGAGTCCTTCCTGGGAAGACTGTCTGGATCCTTGTCCTTGGGGCAGGGTAGCAGCAGGTCACAGTGTCAGGGAGAGGAGGGGAGCAGGGGCTTCATGTCAGAAACAAGGCCACAGGGAGCCCCTCTGGCAGCAGAAGATGGGGCCCAAGGTCAGGCAACATTTTTGGAATATTTAATCACTAGTCTGACCAGATTCCCACCAGTAGGGCAGAGCAGGCCTTAGAAGTGGTGCAGAGGTAGGCGCTATTGGGCACAACTGTAATCCCAGGAATTTGGGAGACTGAGACAAGAAGATTACAAGTTTGAGGCCACCTGAGCAACTTAGAGAGACTCTGTCTTATTAATAAATAAATAAATAAATAAGGCTTGAGATGTAGCTCAGAGGTAGAGCAGTTGCCTACCATGCATGAGACCCTCGTTTTGTCTCCAGCACTGTGAGGAGTAGTAAGAGGGAAAGGGGAGGAGGAAGAGGGGGGGAAAGGAGGAGGAAGGGGAGGAGGAGGAGGAGGAAGGGAAAAGAAGGATAAGAAGGAGGAGGAGGAGGAGGAGGAGGACCTTCAGCGTAGGGCTCCTGAGTTATTCCTGACTACCACCTTTAGGATTTCTTTCTTGGCTGAACCAGTGCTCTGGCTTGGGTACAGGGGCAGATATGAGGGTACATGGGACTGACATTTGCCAGAAGTATTTGAGGAGGAAGAGGAGAAGGAGGAGGAGGAGGAGGGTTCTATATACTCTCACTAGGCCAGTGTTAACCCTTCATTTTTCTGTATCATGGTCAGATCCTGGGGGTGTGACAGAGAGGGTCAATGGGTCTGGTTTGGCAGAGGGCTAAGGATTCAAAGCTGCAGCCATTTACCCATTGATATGACATATTTCAGTACACAGTAGACCCTCCATATCCATAGGTTCCACATCCACGGATTCAACCAACCACGGATAAAAAAGTGTTCAGAAAAAAGAAATTGCATCTGTATTGAACATGTGCAGATTTGTTTCTTGTCATTATTTCCCTAAACAATATAGTATAATGACTATACAGCATTTACATTTACATTGCATTAAGTATTCTAAGTAATCTAGAGATGATTTTATGTACACAGGAGGACATGTGTAGATTATATGCAAATATTACACCATGTTATATAAGGGACTTGAGCATCCATGGATTTTGGTATCTGAGGGAGGGTACTGGAACCAATCCCCTGTGGATAGACACCAAAGGATGACTGTATTTTGACCACTGATACAACTGAAGTCACTCATTAGTGTCTATGTGTCAGCCTGGACCAGGGCCATCAGGATGGACCGAATGGGCTTCTCACCCAAACGCACAGGGGCACATTCACCCCACATGCACTGGACCTTCAGTGTAGGGCTCCTGAGTTATTCCTGACTGCCACCTTTAGGATTTCTTTCCTGGCTGAATCAGTGTTCTGGCTTGGGCACAGGGGGAGACACGGGGGTGCTTGGGACTGACAGTTGCCGGAGGCATGTGAGCCAGAAGGAGTCAAAGGTCAAATTGCAAGGCAAGGTCAGCCTGAAGGGTTTCTAGAGAGAAGGTGGAAAGCAGAAACAAGAACTGTGGGGCAGGGTCAGCACCAGGGGACAGGAACCAGGGCTTGGGGACTTCCCAGTGGAGTGGGCAGCAGAGCCACTTCTCATCAATGCTGCCAGATGTCTGAAAAGAGCTAGGAAGGGGCTGCAACACCCTTGACCCTGAAGAGTCCATGCTGGGCCATGTCAAAGACTAACCTAGTCCGGTGCCATGGCCCATGCCTATAATCCCAGTGACTCAGAAAGCTGAGGCAGAGGAGTGAAGGTGAAGGCCAGCCTAGACAACTCAGGGAGACCCTGTCTCAAAATAAAAAGTAAGAAGGGCTGGGGGTGCAGCTCAGTGGTAGAGCACGCTAGTACTGAAAAGGAAAAAAAAAGGCCAACCTGTTCTGCCAGGAGTGAGCAAACTCAAGTCCTCCTCAGCTGGAAACATAAATGACTTACAAACATGATCACAGACAGCAGATCCTGATAGACAGTTAGGCGGCAGTCAGGAATAACTTCAAGGAGACTTGTATCAAGGGGGCCCTGTGGAAAGAGGCCACACGGAACTTGGGAGGTCCAGCGTCCTCTCTAAGCTTTGCCGTTTACAGTCTGTGTGACCGCATGTGAGTCACGACTTGTCTGAACCACACTTCTTCCACCTGCAAAATTAGGGCTTTGGCTTGAGGCCTTGCAAGGACCTCTAGGATAGAGCATCCATGCCCATACCATCATCAGATCAAAAGCCACCCCTAGCGAGTCAAGGAATCATAAGGCAAGGGTGGCTCAGAATACATCATAGTGGGATTTCACTTCAACATCTGCGAAGACTTGCCTACTCCTCCCATTGTGGAAAATGCCCAATGTGGAGAATGCAGTGGGGGGAAAGTTGTCTCTATGTTGTCCTGCCCCCAGAGATGTTCTGGTCCCAGATATGAATCAAACTCAGAAGACAGGCCAGGTGTGGTGGTGCACACTTGTAATCCCAGTACTTGGGAGGCTGAGATAGGAGGATCGCAGGTTTGCGGCCAGCTTCAGCTACTTAATGAGGCCCTCCACAACCTAGTGAAACCCTGCTTCAAAATAAGGAATAAAAAATAGGGCTGGGGGTATAGCTCAGAGGTAGAATGCCCCTGGGTTCCATCCCCAGTACCACACACACACAAAAAAATTCAGAAGCCAGAGGCAGAATTATCATGAAGCTAGAGAGAAATCAAAGTCCCCCACATGAAGAGGCCCTAACCACGTGCTCATATTCTTTTCCCTGAGGAGAATGGATATCCCCAAATTGTGTAAGCTTCAAGCCTCATAAAAGCTGGCTCCGGCCCTACCAGATGCCCATGATTTGGAGCCATTATTATGGCAAGTGGAAGGCACAGATGACACCTTTCCAAATCAGAGGGGCAAGGCCCAGAAACAAATGGCAGGCCAGCTGCACCCTTGGTGGTTCGACAAGTGTTTAATCATTTCTATCTGATAAAAACAATAATCCCATCCACACCTATCCCACATTAACCTTAGTTATCCCAGTTGGTCCTCCCCAGAGGACTGGTCCAACCACCTCTGATTTACAGAAGACAAAACAGAGCCTCAGAGAAGCCAAGAGGCCTGTGCAGGTTTAGGTGGGCTGGAGACAGAAGCAGGACTCAGAGCCAGGATTTCCTTTTTTTTTTTTTTTTTTTGGTACTGGGTATTGAACTCAGGGGCATTCTACCTCTGAGCTACACCCCAACCCTTTTTATTCAGCCCAGGGCTCTTCAGATTCCTGCTTCAGGACCAAACACGGTCATGTCAAAGCACAATGTAGATTCGCCCCTCTGTGAGCAGAGGCACTGAGTGGTTGCATGAGACACAAACACCTCCATCCTGGTCCTAAGGAAAAAGGAAGCAGAGGTGGACATGAAGCACATGACATAAACTGGAATCATCGATCAGAAAAGCCCAAGAACAGCTGGGTATGGTGGCACACATCTGTAATTCCAAGCTTAGCCAGGCGTGGTGGCGCATGCTTGTAATACCAGTACTTGGGAGGCTAAGACCGGAGGATCACAGGTTCTCAGCCAGCCTTGGCTACTTAGTGAGGCCCTCCACAACTTAGTGAGACCCCGTTTCAAAATAAAGGATTAAAAAAATAGGGCTGGGGATGTAGCTCGGAGGTAGAATGCCCCTGGGTTCAATCCCCAGTACT
>PVJS01008825.1:0-52074 GCA_004027185.1 Glis glis | reverse complement strand
AACTTCGTGAGACCCGGTTTCAAAATAAAGTATAAAAAATAGGGCCGGGGGCGTAGCACGGAGGCAGAACGCCCCTGTGTTCAATCCCCGGTACCGCAAAAAAATAAAATAAAATAAAATAAATAAAGAATAAAAAATAGGGCTGGGGGTGTAGCTCAGAGGTAGAATGCCCCTGGGTTCAATCCCCAGTACCACAAAATATAAATAAATAAATAAAAAGTCGGGCGTGGTGGTACATGCCTGTAATCTCAGTACTTGGGAAGTTGAGACTGGAGGATCTCAGGTTCAAGGCCAGCCTCAGCAACTTAGTGAACCCCCTTCCTCCGCAACTTAGTGAGACCCTGTTTCAAAATAAAAAGGGCTAGGGGTATAGCTTGGAGGTAGAATGCCCTTGGGTTCAATTCCTAGTACCAAAAAACATATATAATTAATTAATTTAAAAAATAAAACCATATGTAACCAATGCCTTTTGGGCTGCTTGGAGAATAAAGAGAAAACTGGGCTGGAAGCTGAAGTGAGGGGCTGAGCCTGGGTAGAATGGGGGAGGGACTCGACCCCAAGACAGAGACTAGAGAAGTGAGGAAAACATGAGCCAGGATGGAGCTGAGAATATGGGCCCACACTGTGTGCTGACCCTAAGCACTATCCAGAGGGACAAGGGTTTGGGCTTGCTCAGGCCTGGCCCAGCCCCAGGGTGTGAGAAACAAGGCCCAGAGATTTGGCTTTCAGAGTGGTGACCCCAGGAAGAGGCCAGGGGTGTGAGGGATGAGCACCACCTTGTAGGCAGGAAGTCTCCCCTTTTTGCTGCCTGCCTGACCCTAGCCCACCACTCCCCACCTCCACCCAGGACAGACAGCTGGGGCTGGGGGGACAGTCTCTTGCAGGCATTAGACTGGGTGTCACCCCTCTTCCTCCTCCCCAGAAATGGAGCCCTGGCAGGACTGATCAGGACTGTGACATGGCTGAGGAGGCCATGTCTACTACCATCGAGAGAAAGGGTTAGACCTGCTTAGCTAAGGAAGCTAGGGGAGATGGACCACTTAGCTTTTAGGCCCCTGCCCC
Organism: Glis glis; assembly: GCA_004027185.1. Classification (NCBI taxonomy): domain Eukaryota; kingdom Metazoa; phylum Chordata; class Mammalia; order Rodentia; family Gliridae; genus Glis; species Glis glis. The sequence goes on along the minus strand of PVJS01008825.1, from coordinate 51,012 downwards.
AAGTAGTATTCTGGAGGGAGAGGGCCACTCCCTGCTCACTTGGGACTGGAGGAAGCAAGGGTACGCGCAGGAGGGGAGGACAGCATGGTGGGCCTAACCTCTCTGTGGATGTGCAGTCATACCTGACCATATACCTGGGCGTGGAGTGATTACCAGATATAATATGACCAACCTCCAGTGTTTACAGCAGTCTGTCCCTCCCCTGTCTTAGCACCCATGGAAGCTATGATTCGACATTTATTTGTAAGCTTTTTCTGAGTCAAGACCGACTCTCTCCCATGCTGGGCTGGAAGGAAGGGAAGACAAGAGGCAGTGGTTCTGCTGTGTCCTCCTTCCCCTAAAACCAGCCTGGTTCTTGAATGTTCAAATGAATGAGCTCTTCTATATGAGTGTAATGTGGGGGGATCTCGGAGTGGGGGTGTGGCTCTGGGGGAGGTATATTCATCTAGAGTCCCAGAATCTTCCAGTCCAAGGTGCAGGAAGATGTAACGGCCAGGATGGGGGTGGGGTAGGTAGGCTGCTGAGTCACTGTGTGGGAAGAGGGATCAGGAGGACCCGGAGGCTGCCCTCAACTGAGCTGGCCCTGGGTGAGACACCCCAGCCCTAGGGCCTTGCTGCCCCCTCTCGCCCCGCTCTCAGTGGGCCCTGGAGAAGATGACTTTTCTCTAGGGAGGGAGGGGAAAGAGGGCAGGCCCGCCCTAGGCGCCCAGGGTAGGGCAGGCAGCCAGGCAGGAAGTGGGACAGAGAACAGGCTGGAGTGTTTGTCTTGTGTCCCATGTCCCAAGCAGGGGGGTCACCCAAGGGCCCTATAGGTTCAACTGCCAGGAAGGAGCCAGATCAGGCTCCCTGTGACAGGAGCAGGGGTGCTAAGCAGAGGCAGGAGCTGGACTCCCTTTCCACCCAGGGGTCCAAGGACACCTGGAAGCCCTTGGGTGGGGTTCAGAGCTGGGCAGGGCAGGGCAGGGCAGGGCTGACCAAACAGCAGGACAAATGTTGAAGTTGACTTGCTCGGTGGGATGCAGACCAGAAGACCCCCTCCTTCTCCAGAGGTGGGCTCTCCTGGGCCAGGGCACCTCAAGGGCCAGTCACTGGGGTAGAGGGGACTTTGCTTAGCCCTGCATGCCAGCACTGTGCTATGGGGGAGGTGTCTGAGGTGTCACCTCCCTGGGGCCTCTCTACAGGTGCTTCTCAAGGGGCCAAGTGCCAAGCCTGGTGGTGGGGGAGGGGAGCCAGGCTTGGGGGAGGGAAACCTGGGATGTGGACACATGGATGGAGCACATACCTTCCTGTTACAAATGCAGGCTTCAGGGTTCCACTGTAAATTGACTGAGTCAGACCCTAAAATCTTAGATCCAGCTAGGACCACTGTAACTGTAACCCCCTTGGGAGATGAACAAAGCCCCTGAGGCCTAAAGGGACTGGGAGTCTATGGATCTGCCCCTGCTCCTCACCATTCTACTTGTAGAGACACACACATCCAGGCTCTCCCAGCTGTGTTTTCACCTTCCTGAATACTTCACACTTTCTCTCTGGGCTTCAGTACTTTGTGGCTGTGTCTTATCACCCCACAGGGTTGTGAGCTTCCTCGAAGGCAGGAACTTCCTCCTATCTTCTCTCCATGCCCCTTCCTCCTTTGTGTTTATTAGCTTAACAAGTATTTAGTGAGCACTTACTAGTGTCAGATGCTGTGCTAGCCTCTGCAGATATAGCAAGGAGCAAGACAAACAGGGGCCTAAACCCAGAGAACCCAGTTAGTGGGGAAGGAGACTAGTTTGGAGGAGGATGTAATGCTGTGTGGGAGGCCTGGGGGAATACACATGTGGGGTGGAGTGGGTCACAAAGCCTTGGCTAGACAGCTCAGGAAGGCTTTCTGAAAGAGTTATCTAATCTGCAACCTAAAGAATAGGTAAACCGAGTGTGGTGGGGCATGCCTGTAATTCCAGTACTTGGGAGGCTGAGACAGGAGGATCACAGGTTCGCAGTCAGGCTCAGCAACTTGTGAGGCCCTCCACAATTTAGTGAGACCCTGTTTCCAAATAAAAAATAAAATAGGGCTGGGAGTATAGCTCAGAGGTAGAATGCCCCTGAGTTCAATCCCCAGTACCACACACACACACACACACACCCACACACACACACACACACACACACACCAGAAAAAGCTAGCCTCAGCAATTTAGAGAGATCCTGTTTCAAATTAAATAGAGCTGGGGTATAGCTCAGAGGTAGAATGCCCCTAAATTCAATCCCCAGTACCACACACACGCACAATATATATATATATATGTATATATACACATATATATATGTATGTATGTATATGTATATGTATATATATGTATGTATGTAGGTGGTAGCCAATAGAGGAGATGGCATGTACAAAGAGCAAGAAGCCTGGCACCTGAGACTGATGGGCAGTGCACATAGTAGGTCTCAAGAAATAATTGCTGATGGAATGCACAGCTATAGTGTAGACCTTCCTGTGTCTCTGCCACACCCCAAGTGGAAGGTAGTTCAGTGTGTGTGTGTGTATGTGTGTGTGTGTGTGTGTGTGTATTGTACTGGGGATTGAACCCAGGGGCATTCTACCTCTGAGCTACACTCCCAGCCCTAATTTATTTTTTATTTGGAAACAGGGTCTCACTAAGTTGCTGAGAGCCTCACTAAGTTTCTAAGTCTGGCTTTGAACCTGTGATCCTCTTGTCTCAGCCTCCCAAGTACTGGGGTTACAGGCATGCACCACCACACCCGGCTCATGAAGTCTTTATGCATACCCTTGCTGCCTCTTCCTCAACTCTATTGGTCAGCTTTGTGTTTCTATAATGAAATAACTGAGGCAATTAACTTTTTTTTTTTTGCGGTACCGGGGATTGAACCCAGGGGCGTTCTACCTCCGCGGTACACCCTCAGCCCTATTTTTTATACTTTATTTTGAAACCGGGTCTCACGAAGTTGCGGAGGGCCTCACTAAGTAGCTGAAGCTGGCCGCGAACCCGGATCCTCCGGTCTCTGCCTCCCAAAGTACTGGGATTACAAGCGTGCGCCACCACACCCGGCGGCAATTAACTTATAAAAAGATGGTTCTGGAGGTTTGAATCCAAAACTGGGTAACTCCATTCTTTGGGCCTCTGCTGAGGGTGGCAAATCATGATGGGAGTACATAGCAGAGAAAACTGCTTGCATCTCATGAGCCAGGAAGCAAAGAGAAAGACTGGACCAACTGGGGTCCCATAATCCTTTGGAGGGCACCTAAGAGCCTCCCATAAGGCCCCACCTCATGAAGTTTCACCACTTCTCAGTAGCACCACCCTGGGGACAAAGCCATTAACACAGACCTTTGGGAGGCATTCAACATCCAAACTATAACACCAGCCCTAATGGCTGTTCCTTTGCCCACAGCTGGAGGACTGTGCCCTGCAAGTGTCCCCCTCTGGATACTACCTGGACCCTGAGCTGTCCCTGGAAGAGCAGCGGGAAATGCTGGAGGGCTTCTATGAAGAGATCAGGTCAGAGCTGATGGGTCCAGGGAGGTGAGGGGCCCTTCCCCCTCTCCTACAGGAGCTGGCATGGGCCTGGCCCAAGCCCCAGCCCTTGCTCCCACCAGCCCCCCTGGGGCGGGCTCAGGTGTCAGCAGCTGAGACATTTGATCTGTGTAGCCTGGGCCATGGGTCACCTTTTGCCACCCCAGGGAATTGTGCCAGGGGAATCCCAAAGCCTGTCTGGTGTTACCTGCTACCCAAGATGAATGTGGGGGCTCTCTCACATACCTGAAATACCTGCGTTTGCACAAACCCTCCTGTCTGGCCAAGCCTTGCGGCCTTTGGAGTAGCAGTTGGGAAGGAAGGAACTGGGCCAGGGTTGGCATGTGGAGGTCTTTGGCTGCCTTGGCTCGGGGGCAGGACCCTGAGGAATGGGCTGGGAGCTGCTGACTGGGCTGCTTGATTCCAGCAAAGGGCGGAAGCCCACTCTGATTCTGCGAACCCAGCTCTCCGTGAGGGTCAACGCTATTTTAGGTGAGTATGTGAGGGCGTCACTGTCCAACAGTCTGCCCCCTCCCCACTCCCCTGCCACGTAGCCCCTTTGGTCCAGTTTCTTTCAGGCCTGTGCTGGACTGTGGATGGAGAGATTGGAGACTAGATGTGCCCCCTCCCCTGACCTCTCCTTCTAGGGCCAGGGCTGATGTTACAACTAGACTGCAGGGGGGTGCCCAGAGTCAGGGAATAGAGGAGAGCAGGGTTTGAGGATACTAGAATCTTCTTTGGTGGGAGGTTGTGGTTGGGTCCTAGTGAAGGAAGATAGTGTCTATGTCACTTGGAGGGTTTCTTGCTTACCCACCCCTTGCAGAAAAGTTGTATGGCTCCAGTGGCCCTGAGCTCCGCCGTTCCCTCTTCTCACTGAAGCAGATCTTCCAGGTGAGGTCCAGATGTGGGCTGGAGGGTGGGTGTCCAGCCTGAGCCTCCCTAAACACCCCCATGGTGCCTCCAGGAAGACAAGGACCTGGTGCCTGAATTCGTGCATTCAGAGGGGCTGAGTTGCCTGATCCGTGTGGGTGCTGCTGCCGATCACAACTACCAGAGCTACATCCTTCGAGGTCAGCCCCACTCCTCCCTCATGACCTCTGCCCCCATGACCCACCGCTGACGTCTTCCCATCCTTGTGTTCCCAGCACTGGGCCAGCTGATGCTATTTGTGGATGGGATGCTGGGAGTGATAGCCCACGGTGAGACAGTGCAATGGCTGTACACACTGTGTGCCAGCCTGGTAAGTGTTGCTCCACCCAGCCATGCACCTTTTCCCCATTGCTTCTCTCTGGACCTCAGTTTTCTTTTCTGCAAAGTAGGCTGGAATATGGAGCAAGTCTGAGGCTCCTCTAAGCCTCCTTCCGAACCTGGGCCTGGAGCCAAGGTCTTTCTTCCTAGACTCTTCTCTCTGGGTCTAGTCCCAGGAGCCTTTCCCCTTCCCTGCAGGAGTGGGCATAGGCCTGGCCAAACCTGCACTCACAGGTGCTATCCTTTCCCCCTAGTCCCGCTTGGTGGTGAAGACAGCCCTGAAGCTGCTGCTAGTGTTTGTGGAATACTCTGAGAGCAACGCACCACTTTTCATCCGGGCAGTCAACTCTGTGGCCAGCACCACCGGTCAGAGACTGTCCCTCCCTCCCCCACTACTCAGAGCCCTCTTTCCTACCTGTCCCCCAAAACTACTGCCCTTTCCATGTGGCAGGTGCTCTTCCCTGGGCTAATCTGGTGTCCATCCTGGAAGAGAAGAATGGCGCTGACCCAGAGCTGTTGGTGTACACTGTCACCCTCATCAACAAGGTGTGGGGGGGGCAGGTACCAACTGTGGGCCACTGGGGCTCCTGACCTGTGGTCCCCACCAGCCACTGCCTTGGCTTCCTATCCCCACCCTCCAGACACTGGCGGCACTCCCGGACCAGGACTCCTTCTACGACATGACCGATGCACTAGAGCAGCAGGGCATGGAGGCGCTGGTACAGCGCCACTTGGGCACCGCCGGCACTGATGTCGACCTGCGCACACAGCTTATGCTCTATGAGGTGGGCCAAAAGTGGGAGAGTGGGAGGGAGAGGCCCAGTTTCCCAACACCCCACCTCACCTACTGGGCCACCTCTGCTAGAGCGCCCTGCGGTTGGAGGATGGAGACTTGGAGGAAGCAGCAGCCGCTGCAGCTGCGGGTGGTCGACGGGAGCGAAGAAAGCCATCTTCAGAGGAGGGCAAGAGGAGCCGCCGGTCTCTGGAAGGGGGAGGCTGCCCTGTGCGTGCCCCAGAACCTGGGTAAGTACAGGCAAGGTGGATGGGGAGGAGCGAATTGGCCAGGTATGGTCCCGGCTGCTAACAGGCCCCGCCTTCAGCCTCACAGGCCCTGCCTCACCGATAGGCCCCACCTCCTCCCCTGGCTCTCTGGCAAGCCCCGCCTCCAGCCCAGTGGGCCCTGCCTCTGGCCTTGGTACCTTGGTGAACCTCTTTCCTGCCATTTCCGTGGCTCCCTCAGCCGGCAGCTCCTGTGAAAGGAGCATCTACAAGTAAGTCGGGAGATAAAGGCAGTCCCCAGGGTCCTGTCTCCAACTGTACCTCTACTTTGTGACCCTCCACGGGCCCTCAACCTCCTCTGCCCAAACGCGTGCTTTCTCTCTTTCTTTCCAGACTTCACCAAACTGCTCCCGTTTGGTAAGTGACTACTGGGGGTGGAGTTCGGCTCTGACTAGACCTCCTCCTCCTGTGGCTTCTCTTTATCTCCTTCCACGTTCCACCTGTCTTGCCTCTTGTCACGTCTCCCTCCTCCCTTTCCTTCTGTTTCTGTCTTTGATTCTACTACACCCCGTCTCGCCCTCCCCACCCTCTCTTCTTCCCACTGTGACTGGGAAGGAACCCTCATACCACTGCCCAGCTCTGTGTAGGTGTAAGTGAAGCTGGCACCACAGTTACCATCTCTTCCTTTCGTCCCCCCTACTCAGGGCCCCTGAGAACCCACCCGTCCCCCAGTCCCCTACTGGGCAGGCCAGGCTGGAGTAAGTATAGAGGCCAACCTGCCAGGCCTGCCACATGCTCAGGGCTTCAGCATTGCTTCCCCAGCAGGGGTTGCCCCGTGCCGCCAGAGCCCAGGGCTCAGCCCCTACCCTGACCACCAGACAGACACCTCTGTGGCAATGCGAAGAATAAGCACTGGGAAACAGCTCACTGGGTCACAGTGGACCCTATGCTTCAAGAGTGAAATCTTAACAGCTTAGACCAGAGATGGGGATGTGGGCACCCCACTTGGGAATAGGGCAGGCAGGGGATCTAGGGTGCTGTATGGTACATGGGTGGCAGAGCAACCTAAGGCTGAGGGAAAAGCAGTGACTGAGGGCCAACAGAGGCTGGAGGGGCCAAAGAGATATGGGAGCATATTCATTATTTCAACATAGACTGAGTGTCCACCATTTACCAGGCCATTTTCTGGAGGTAGGCCATAGCTGTAGAAGCTGCTAGACATGCTAAGGGAGGCACAGCCTGATGTGCCCAGTGGGACCTTTCCCTACTCTAAAGGTCTTTGTCTAGAATCAGGATAGTGAACATGAACAGCAGTGAAGTTGCAAGTTAGATGTTAAGTGGAACTTCCCCCCGTACTTTGACCTAGGAATGGCAGTAATTCCCTAGATGTGGAGAACTGAATAAGGGCTAACCTTGGGGGGATAGGGGTCTACTCAGTGCATGGACTTTTCCTTGTGCCTGTGTTGCCTGCAGTTGGGGGCAGTGCCCAGGAGCTCAGCAAGGCATGTGCACTACCCTGGGCTAGACTTGTGTCAGACACCATCACTGACAAGCACCTTCCCTCAGAGCCCGGTTCCTGGAGAGTGTGGCGGCAGCAGAAACAGAGAAGCAGGCTGCACTGGCCCAGGGCCGGGCAGAGACATTGGCTGAGGCCACGCCAGATGACACCGATGGATACCCAGGTGAGTAGGCAGGCAAAACCCAGAGTCTCACACGTGTTGTTCATAGAGGGCATGATGCTGACTGCTACTTCCCTTTTTCTAGGAGCCCGGGAACTATGGGGCTCCTCAGAGCCAGACCCTGAACCCAAAACACCCCAGAGCCCTGTCCCCCGAATCCTGCTCCGGGCCCAGCGAAGCCTTGAGCCGGAGCCCAAGGAGCCACTGACACCACTGAGTCCCAAGGCTGAGCCCGTCCAGGAGCTCCCTACCCGTGCACCCAAGCTCTGCATTGGGGACCTGGACTTCTCAGATCTGGGGGAAGATGAAGACCAGGACATGCTGAACATGGAGTCTGTGGAGACAGGGAAAGGGGTTCCACCCCCACTGCCCCTACACTCTGGAGGCCCCCCGCCTCCTCCACCCCCACCTCCCCCACTCATCAAAGGCGCCTGCCCACCACCTCCACCCCTGGCTGCCCCACTTACCCCCTCAGCGCCTGATGGCCCAGCCCTCCCCACCAAAAGGAAGACTGTGAAACTCTTTTGGCGGGAGCTAAAGCTAACTGGGGGACATGGGGGTTCTCAAAGCCACTTTGGACCCTGCCCCACACTATGGGCCTCCTTGGAGCCTGTCTCAGTGGACACAGCCAGGCTGGAACACCTGTTTGAATCCCGGGCCAAGGATGTGCTACCCTCCAAGGTAAACCCACCAGAAGTGGGAAGAATCAAGCCGGGCATGGTGGCGCATGCTTTGTAATCCCAGTACTTGGGAGGCTGAGACCGGAGGATCTGCAGCCAGCCTCAGCTACTTAGTGAGGCCCTCCGCAACTCCGTGAGACCCTGTTTCAAAATAAAGAATAAAAAAATAGGGCTGGGGTGTAGAATGTCCCGGGGGGGGGGGCTTGTCTGAGGGATCGACAGAGACCTCACAAGAATCTCAGCTTATCCCAATATCTTATATGTCCCGGAGCCCCAGTTGTGGGATTGCTAGTCCATTTAGAAGAATTTGGCTAGGCATGGTGGCACACGCCTGTAATCCCAGTACTTGGGAGGCTGAGACAGGAGGACTGCAGGTTTGAAGCCAGCCTCAGCAACTTAGCAAGATTCTGTTTCCAAATAAAATAGGGCCAGGTGTGATGGCGCATGCTTGTAATCTCAGTACTTAGGAGGCTGAGACAGGAAGATCGCAGGTTCGAGACCAGCCTCAGCAACTTAGCAAGATTCTCAGCAGCCTAGTGAGACCCTGTTTCAAAACAAAAAATTACAAAGGACTGGCAGTGTAGTTCTGAGGTAGAATGCCCCTGGGTTCAATCCCCAGTACCACAAAAAAGAACTTGGAGTGCCCTCTTAGATTTTTGCCACAACTAGTCCTGTTCCCAATCTTGCACTCCCCTTCCTCCAACCTTGCAGAAAGCTGCTGAGGGCCGCCGGACAATGACCATGGTGCTGGACCCCAAGCGCAGCAATGCCATCAACATTGGCCTAACTACCTTGCCACCAGTGCATGTCATTAAGTCTGCCCTGCTCAACTTTGATGAGTTTGCTGTCAGCAAGGATGGCATTGAGGTGGGGATACCTAATTGAGGTGGGGGGGGTCTGGCCCTGTCCTTAGGCCAGTGGCATTTCCAGCCCCTCCAGTGGTGGGCATGGGCTTGGCATTTCTGCAGAGTATTCCCTAAACCCTGGGGCTTAAGGAGGGGTCAGGGCCAATGCCTGAGGCCTCAGGCCAACACTGAGCAGCCTACGTGGGGCAATGGTTGCCATCCACAGAAGCTACTGACCATGATGCCCACAGAGGAAGAGAGGCAAAAGATTGAGGAAGCCCAGCTGGCCAACCCTGATGTACCCCTGGGCCCAGCTGAGAATTTCCTGATGACTCTAGCCTCTATTGGAGGCCTGGCTGCCCGCCTCCAACTCTGGGCCTTCAAGCTCGACTATGACAGCATGGAACGGGTACCTGGGTCATGGAGTGGGAGAGGCAATGGGGACAGGTGAGCATGATGACCATGTAGTCTGAGGGCCCTTTGTCCCCCTATGCCAGGAAATTGCAGAGCCAATGTTTGACCTGAAAGTGGGCATGGAACAGCTGGTGCAGAATGCCACCTTCCACTGCATCTTGGCCACCCTACTGGCTGTGGGCAACTTCCTCAATGGCTCCCAGGTGAGTGAGAGCACATGGGGACTTGAGGTCAGAGCTCTGGAGCCAGAAAGGCCCAGGCTCAAACAGGTTCCTTTCAGAGCAGCGGCTTTGAGCTGAGCTACCTGGAGAAGGTGTCAGAGGTGAAGGACACGGTGCGTCGGCAGTCACTGCTATACCATCTCTGCTCCCTGGTGCTCCAGACCCGGCCTGATTCCTCAGACCTCTACTCAGAAATCCCTGCCCTGACCCGCTGTGCCAAGGTTAGCACCAGCCAGAGATTCAGCTAAGACTAGCCAGGGCACAAGGGAGCACTGCTTCCTGGGATTTGCTCCTCCCCTTTCTTCCTATTTGGTCTCTGTGCCAGGGCTTGTTTGGGCAACAGGTGTGTGAACTATGGAGCTAGGTCTTCTGCCAGAAGCACTTCCCTTTCTTGGCCTGGCCACACGTACTGGGTTCCAGTTTAACTGCCACCTCCAAGAATCCTTCTCTGTCCCCTATTAAACACACTTATCTATTTCCTGCATTATTAGATCATGAGCTTTTGGAGAGCAGAGGCCAAATCTCAGCTGTGTCCTTAGGGTCCATGCTGGCCAGCCTGGTACCAAGGCAGCCTCATTTATGGGGGGACAGCATGTGTACCCGCTTGCTCCTCCAGGTGGACTTTGAGCAGCTGACTGAAAACCTGGGGCAGCTGGAGCGCCGGAGCCGGGCAGCTGAGGAGAGCCTGCGGAGTTTGGCCAAACATGAGCTGGCCCCAGCCCTGCGTGCTCGCCTCACCCACTTCCTGGCTCAGTGTGCCCGCCGTGTTGCCATGCTGAGGGTAGTGCACCGACGTGTCTGCAACAGGTAAGGACATGGACCAGAAGGAGGCAGGATCACCACCATCATTCCTGAAATACCAAGCAGGACTCCCCATCCCTCCCACTCCAACCTGCCTAGGTTTCATGCCTTCCTGCTCTACCTGGGCTACAATGCACAGGCAGCCCGTGAAGTACGCATCATGCAGTTCTGCCACACGCTGCGGGAATTTGCTCTTGAGTATCGGACTTGCCGTGAGCGGGTACTACAGCAGCAACAGAAGCGAGCCACATACCGTGAGCGCAACAAGACCCGGGGACGCATGATCACTGAGGTGGATGCCTTTCTAGATTTCACTACTGCCCCATTGTTCCCTTCCCCTATCCCCAGCTCACCCTTCTCCCCTCTCCAGACAGAGAAGTTCTCAGGTGTAGCCGGGGAAGTCCCCAGCAACCCATCTGTCCCAGTGGCTGTGGGGAGTGGGCCAGGCCGGGGTGATGCTGACAGTCATGCCAGTATGAAGAGTCTGCTGACCAGCAAGCCTGAGGACACCACACATGGTCGCCGCAGCAGAGGTAGGACCTGTAACTGCTGGGGGGAATGGGTTCTAAGGGCACCTTGGCCTGACTTCCCTATCTGGTCTCCCTCAGGAATGGTCCAGAGCAGCTCTCCAGTCATGCCCACAGCAGCGGGGCCCTCCACTGCACCCTCTGAAGAACCCCCAGGCTCCAGTTTACCCAGTGACACATCAGATGAGATCATGGATCTGCTGGTGCAGTCAGTGACCAAGAGCGGTCCTCGAGCCTTAGCTGCCCGGGAAAGGAAGCGTTCTCGTGGCAACCGCAAGTCTTGTGAGTACCCCCACTTCAAGCTCACTGCCCATCTTAACCCTATCGACCCCTTCCAACCCTATTCTGTGTCTGCAGTGAGACGGACGCTGAAGAGCGGGCTTGGAGATGACCTGGTGCAGGCACTGGGACTGAGCAAGGCTCCTGGCCTAGAGGTGTGAAGGTGCTGCTCCCGGAAACCTATCTGGATCCCAACCTGCAGTATAAGAGACTATAGCGTGAAGAGGGCCCAGAGCAGCAGTATCTGGTCGCCGAACCCTGTGCCCAGGAACCAGTGCCTTGAGCAGTATTAGGGGTGTGTGGGGTGTGTGTGTGTGAGCTCCCTACTCGGTGAGCGTGTATGTGTATGTGTGTGAGCTCCCTACTCGGTGAGCAAAATAAAGTTTTCCTAGCTAATCCCAGAGTCATTTTCCTCTTTCGAGGTCTTCTCCAAGCTGGGTATGTAGCAAGAGAGAAACACCATGAGACTAGTTCTTCCTGTTTTGTCCCTCATTATCACCCATACAGCCATTAGCCACATTCTAAGCCATTTATTCAACAATCCTATACCTCAGGCTGCTTTTGGCACCTGGACCAGGCCCTCATTGCTCCAGGCATGGGGGCCATGCAACCTGATAGAGCCACCAAATGCCCAGCAGCCTGTGGCCACAACGTTCATGGCTATAATCGCTTCATCTGCCGTCGCTCTTGTCGGCGCTGCCGTTTCTCGTTGTGCTCTGGTGCTGGGGTGCCACTGTCTGCCGTGATCCAGGGGCCCAGCACATTCACCCACAGGAGATAAAGGGCCCGGCCTGGAGCCTAGGAGAGAAAAGCTAACTTCAAGCCAGGTGCAAACAATGAAGGATAGAGAGGGTTAGATGCCCATTCTTAGGAAACCCCCAAGCCCACGCACCAGAAGCCAAAAGGACCAGATGTAGAGGGAGAAGCAGCTGAGCACCTGCACGATAGCTGTCAGCAGGATCACATCCTTAAGGTGCCTGTGGATAGAAGGGAGGCTGCCAAAGAGAGTAGATGGGCCCCAGTCTGGCTCCCTTCCACTCTCTTCAAGTTGCATGTAGCTGTGGGTCTTGGGTTCTCTGGGCCCCAGCGCCCCAGCCCTGGGGCCGCTCACCTGGGATGGCGGTGGGGGACACTCACTCTGCCATGCCCTGCTCCATGTTGAGGTCCATGCCACCATCCATCAAGGCCCCATCCTCAGAGAAAGCTGCCCGAGCCATCGAGCTCATAGAGTGGTAGCTGGCCCCATATACCGCCAAACTAAAGGCCAGGGCCATCTGCAGAGCAAGAATGGGGGTGTCAAAACCAGCCACTCACTCTATGCACGCATCCATTTTCCAGGATGGGGACACTTACCCAGGCCCAAAATGAGGCAGATGAGTAGAAGAAGACCAAGGTCACAAGGCAGTAAATAGCCTACAAGCAAACACAGGATCAGGCTGGGGTCAAAAACCGGACGTGGTGGCACATGCCTGTAATCTCAGTACTTGAGAGGCTGAGACAGGAGAATCACAGGTTCAAAGCCAGCATCAGCAACTTCACAAGGCTCTCAGCAACTTAGCGAGACCCTGTTTCCAAAAAAAAAAAAAAAAATAGCTCAGAGGTAGAAAGGCCCTGGGTATCATCCCCAGTACCACACACACAAAAAAGCTACCCTTAACCAGGGGCATCCCTCAAGTCTGACCAGGAACTAGGCCAGGCTGTGGGAGAAGCCAGGCTGTTATAGGGTTGGAAAAAAGGCCCTGCTTCCTGAGTCTGAGTCCTCAAACTCCTCTGAAACCTGAGTCAGCCTAAGAAAAAAGCCCTGTGTATCCTCAAGGGAAAGGGCAATCAAATCCAGCTGGGACTCACTCCCTCATTTCTTTTTTGTAATTTGTTCTTACTAGTCAGCACAGCACTTTCTGAGCAAGATCCTGTCTCATTTCTTTCTTTCACCCCAGTGTTGGGGACTGAACCCAAGGACTCCCACATCCTAGGCATGGACTCTACCAATGACCTATACATCCCCCCTCCCCTGCTCTCATTTCCTTCTTTTTTTATTTTTCCCCCCTTTGGTGGTGCTGGGGATTGAACCTACAAGCTAGACCCCCAGCCCTTTTTTTATTTTTTATTTGGAAACAGGATCTTGCTAAAGTTGCTGAGAATCTCACTAGGTTGCTGGGGCAGGCCTCAAATCTGCAATCCTACTGTCTCAGCCTCCCCAAGTACTGGGATTACAGGTGTGTGCCACCACGCCCATTTCTTTTCTTTTTTTTTTTTTTTTTTTGGTACTGGAGGTTGAACCCAGGTGCATTCTACCTCTGAGCTACACCCCCAGTCCTATTTTTATTCTTTCTTATTTATTTACTTTGTGGTACTGGGGATTGAACCCAGGAGCATTCTACCTCCAAGCTACACCACCAGCCCTACTTTTTTATTTTTGAAACAAGGTCTCACTAGGTTGATGAGAGTCTCACTACTTGCTGAGGCTGTCCTCAAACCTGCGATCCTCCTGTCTCAGCCCCCCAGTACTAGGATTACAGGCGTGCGCCACAATACCCTGCTCATTTGTGTGTGTGTGTGTGTGTGTGTGTGTGTGTGTATGTGTATGGTACTGGGGATGGAACCCAGGAGCATTCTGTGCTACACCCCAGCCCTATTTTATTCTTTTATTTTGAAACAGGGTCTCACTAAGTTGCAGAAGGCCTAAGTTGCTGAGGCTGGCTGTGAACCTGTGATCCTCCTGTCTCAGCCTCCCAAGTACTGGAATTACAAGCATGTGCCATCACGCCTGGCCTCCTCATTTCTTTTTTAATATAGTTCTCTTCTGGAGTCTTAGCTGTCACCACCTCTCCTCACATAACAGCGTTAAGGACCCTGGGGCTTTGAGTGGCCATAGAGAAAGGAGGCACTTACATTGGCCCCAAGTATGATCCGCAGGTAGAACTTAAGGGTCTCTCTGTTCTCTTCAAATATCTGCTTCTTCCCTCTTGTGCCCACTTTTCCCTTGGGCTGCAGAGGGATGATGAAATGCCGTCAGAGCTCTTAGGCAGGTACTCCTTACTTCCCACACCAACCTGGTTACCTACCAGGCTGCACCTCAGCCAGGTCCTTGCCGTGCTCAAACCTAGCAAAGTCCCTGAGATGTCCAACCCTCCTCCAGTCCATCCTGTCTAGAGCAGATACTATCTTTACAGCACCCCCAGCTTCGATTGCCTCGGGCTCGCCCTGGAACCACGCAACGCTAGGCTAATACCTTTTCTAGCTTCCCTGGTAAGGTCCACCTTTGGGCTGACGACCCCTCGAGGACACTCAAATGTAACTGAATGGCGACCCTCTCCGGCACTTGCTGACCCCGACCCCCACTCCGGCACCAGTTCTGGTATAGTCTTACGCCGCCATCTCCCTCCCCCGAACACCCCTCGCTCTAATACAGTCCAGCCATTGGATAGCGCCCCCCTCTGGCCCGCCCCGCATCCCTAGACGTCCTTCCTCGGTCTTCATTCTCCCAGTCCCTGGAGCACTTTGCCCAGGCGGACCCCGCCCTACTCGCCCTTCTTACCGCCATGGTGCGACGCAAATACCCGGCCAGGGGAACGAGGGAAAGACTGAAACCGCAGTCAGTGGGTACCACATCGGCAGTGCATGCACTTCCGGTGCAAAGTCGTCAGGATCTGGGCGGAAGTGGAATCCATTTCCTTCCTAAGTCCCGCCCCCAGAGCCCGCGGAACTACACTTCCCAGAAAGCCTTGCGCGGGGGCGGAGGCGGCAGGGATGTGATGGCGGAGTCGCTGCCCCTGGAGGTGAGAGGAAGCCGCCCTCAGGCCTAGCTCCGGACAGGCCCCGCCCTCGGGGTCCCGAGCTTTGGGGAGGGGCAATCAAACTGCTCGCCCGGCGCCTCCCCCGCCCGGCGGATCCCGGGACCTGCAAGCACTGGGTAACGGCTCTGCTTTTGGGCCACTCCGTTCCGTTAGCTTGGGGGACCATCCTCACCTTCCCCATCGGCCCCAGGAGATGGCTGTTCAGTCATCTCAGCGAGGACAGACCTCTTGCCGATCCCCTTCGTTTGAGATGGCCATCCCTTCCCCTTCAGTTCTGAAAGATGTCCGCTCCATCCCATCGTCACTGAAGGTTAACCCATCTTATCCCCATTGGCCCCTTGGGTTGTTCACTCCATTTCCTTCACTACCTCTCCCTGGCAGTGGGAAACAGACTACTTGCTCCCCATCAATTCTGGGAATGATTGCTGAAGTTCTTGAGTGAAGACAGGCCTGTTCTTGAGTCCCTAGGCCTCTAGTGATGTCTACCCCTACCTCTTTCACCCCATGGGGTGCTTGTGCTTTCTCCTTAGCCAGTGGCAACACTCCTCTGCTCTCCTCCGCCAGGAGATAACAGACTTTGTCTTCAATGGCTTTGTGAAATGGCCTCTCATCCCTTTTACCATGAAGGTTGGCAGCCCCCTCCCACTGCCTATGGGAGACATGCCACTCTTCCATTGGTCCAGGAATGTTCCCTCTCCTTAGCAAAAAATAGGCCAGCTCCCACTTCGATGATTATCCTGCAATGACACTCCTTTCCCCCTTGTCCCCAGAGGATACCCATCCATACCCATAGATCCCATGGATGACCAGTCATATTTCTAGTAGACCCTTGCAATGGGGTTTACTCCATCCTTATCCCTTCTCCTCTAGTCTCTCTAGAGAGGCCACCTTTCTCAGCTTAATGAATCATGCGCCCCCCCCTTCCCCCTGATGACAGGTTTGTTCCCTCTGTCTTTGCTCCTGGGGTTAGCTGCTCAACCCAGAAGACAAAATTGGCCACTATCTTAGCTCAGAAAGGCTTCCCTGCCTTCACCTAGGGATGGGACTTGGTCATTCCCAGTCCCCATCAGTACTCTCTTCCCCATGCCTCCCCTTCCTAGCCCAGCCTATACTCCCAGTCATTCTCTCAATAATAATCTGCCTTATCTCCCCACCCCTTCCCTGAGCAAACCTTTGGTGAAAATAGAGGTAGAGGTCTGTGACTGTCCATCCTTAATTTAATCCAGTAAGTATTGACTGAGCCCCTCATAGGTGCTCAGCATCTGAGAAAGGAAGAAGAAATCAAAGTGGGTTGGTGAAGTCAAGCTTAAGGAAGACTATGGTCTAGATTTTAAGAAATATCTCTATTTCATACATACAAAAACAACCTCAGAGAGGTCAAGTACCTTGCCTAAAGACACACAACTAAGAAGTGGTGGAGCTGGGATTTGAATGAGACTAGGTTAGTCTGGCCTGAAGTTTCTGTACATGTATTTGGGAGTAAAGGACAGAAGAACATAAGTCCACAGTGTTACCCAGGACCTTCAGGTGGAGTGCACTGTTGGCATTGAAGTGGGAAGTTGAATTGAGGGCAGACTATGAATTTTGGTTGAGATGAAGATGATGGTGAGCCATTTGGGTGAAGGACCCAGTGGACAATTGGCAATATTGGACTAGTACTTGGCTAACAGGACAATACAAGGCTATTGAATTGTTGATTGTTCCTGTATTGGTAAACAGAAGATCAAAAGACCTAGGTCTGAGCCCTGGGAGCCATAGAAGAATCTAGCAAACAGGCAATTGGAGTGCTGGGTGAAGGCCTGGGAAACAGAGTCACAGGACTCAAGGAAGGAAGGAAGGTTCTAGAAGAAAAGAGTAGTTAATATCAGATCGGTCCTGGCCTCACAAGTGACATTTTTCCCAGTCTCCTTTAAAGTCTCCAACCTCACCACCTGCAGCCTCACAGAGCATAGATGGAAGGAGGGCCAAAATCCCCCAGGCTGGGTCTTGCTAGGATCATATCTTAACAGCCAGCTGAGAAAGTGAGTTGACAGTGGATAAAATGGAAGAGTGGGGGGCCCAGATCTGGACCTGTGAGGACAGGAGGAAGAGGTGGGGCTTCTGAGGATCAAGGAGGAGCTCCTGACTTGCGGAGCTCCAGATCTATGTGAGGCGCTGTGCTGTGCTACATAATTCTCACCACAACCCATTTAAATTTCACTACAATTTCCATTTTACAGATGAAGAAGACAAGGCTCAGAGAGGTCAGTTGGTGGAGAAGGGACTTGAACTAGGTTTATCTGGTCCCAATGCCCCAGGCTTCTCCTGCCAAATGGGCAAGAAGTTTGATTCTTACCGGTTGGTACAAGCATGCACTCAGCTGAGTCTCAGGAAAGGTTTATTCAAAGTAAAGATAGCTGGAGGTTGGAGAGGGGAAGTGAATACTAGGCCACTTCAGATCCGAGGTGAACTAGAAGCCAGTGCTCAGGTGCCCTCAGACCCACGGTGAGATCAGCTGGAGTAGGTTCCAAAGGACCCCCAGCACTAACAGCCTCCAAATGCCCTGTCTTTTTCCCTCAGATGCTCACATATATTCTGAGCTTCCTGCCTCTGTCAGATCAGAAAGAGGCCTCCCTCGTGAGTCGGGCTTGGTACCATGCAGCCCAGAATGCCCTACGGGAGGTAAGGTACCCACCCCACCTGGCCCATTTCCAGTTGATTCTCATTTCGGCTTGCTCCTGATCCTGCTCATATATCATCTATCCATCCATCCATTCGTATATACTCATACATTCACATATACCAGGCTCTGAATACAGAGCTGGGGTTATACAGCTGAATAAGACATAGTCTTCTAAGGAGCTCATGGTCCAGTGAAGGAGCAAGAAAGGTAATATGAATGATCATGATACTGTGTGTGACATGATACAGTGCTGTGACAGTGGAATGAAAGGGTACAATAGGGACATGAAGGAGGACATTCAGCCAGGCATGGTGGCCTATGCCTATAATCCCAGTATTTGGGAGGCTGAGACAGGAGGATCACAGATTGGAGACCAGCCTCAGCAACTTAGTAAGACTCTCAGAAATGTAGTGAGACCCGGTTTCAAAACAGTATTTTTTTTTTCATGGTACTGGGGATTGAACCCAGGGGCATTCTATCTCCGAGCTACATCCCCAGCCCTATTTTTTTATTCTTCTTTTTGAAACAGGGTCTCACTAAGTTGAGGAGGGCCTCACTAAGGAGCTGAGGCTGGCCGCGAACCTATGATCCTCCTGTCTCAGCCTCCCAAGTACTGGGATTACAAGCGTGCGCCACCATGCCCAGCTCTCAAAACAATAAATTTTTTTAAAAGGGCTGGGAAGCCGGGGTTGTGGCCAGCCTCAGCTACTTAGTGAGGCCCTCCGCAACTTAGTGAGACCCTGTTTCAAAATAAAGAATAAAAAATGGGGCTGGGGGTGTAGCCTGGAGGAAGAATGCCCCTGGGTTCAATCCTCAGTACCACAAAAAAAAAAAATTTTAAAATAAATTAAAAGGGCTGGGGGTATAGCTGGGAGGTAGAATGTCCCTAAGTCCAATCCCCAGTACCACGGTACACACAAAAAAGACCACATACATACCATATAGCAAACTGAGATACATGTGGGAAAAGTGGTAGGAGATGAGACTAGAATGGGTCAGACTGCAAGCTGGCAGATGTGCCAGAGCTTGGGCTTTCTCTATATCACCATCTTGGTGCCTTTAAGGAATGTTAAGGTAGGCAAGTGATAGTGTGTGACTTGTGTCCTAGAATTCCGCAGCGCAGAGTTGGCCTGGAGAAGGTGAGTCTAAGAGTAGGGCGGCAGCCCAGCCAGGAGGTGAACGCAGACATCTCTGCTAGTGTGAAAGGCAACAACAATAGCTCTTGTTTGAATTATGATTTCTTTGATCATTGGTGAGGTTGAACACTTTTTCTCATTACCTATTTGTATTTTCCTCTTTTTTTCTTATTCATGTTCATTATCCATTTAACTAGTAGGATCTTCATATTTTTCTTACCCATTTGTATGAACTTTTTATACATTGAATAGATGAATTCTTTATATATTTATTGAAATATATTTCTAACATGTTTGCCTTTTAATTTGGTAGATATGTTTTTATTGATGAAATACAGAAATTAAATTTCTATGTTGTTGATTCTGAACATCCCTTTTAAAATTTCTTTCAATGTTGTTTAAAGATACCTTGTCCCTTCAGAGATTTGATAAATATATCCTATCTTTCTTGTTTTTTTTTAAATAAACCTTAATTTTTAGAGCAGTTTTAGGTTCACAGCAAAGTTGTTTCTTCTGTTTTAAGGTTTGAATGTTTATTGGCGAAATTTATTTTCATTTATGTTCTAAGGTAAGAAGCTAAACTGATTAGTTTTAAAATAGCTCCAAGAGCTGGGCGTGGTGGCGCACGCTTGTAATCCCAGTACTTTGGGAGGCGGAGACCGGAGGATCCGGGTTCGTGGCCAGCCTCAGCGCTCTCTTTCTCTGTCTCTCTGTCTCTCTGTCTCACTCTCTCTCCTTAGTGAGGCCCTCTGCAACTTTGTGAGACCCGGTTTCAAAAATAAAGTATAAAAAAAATAGGGCCGGAGGCGTAGCACGGAGGTAGAACGCCCCTGTGTTCAATCCCCGGTACCACACACAAAAAAAATAGCTCCAAACATCATTTATGTCTAACCTTCCTTCTTGAGTTGGAATCCTCCTGTCACATATCAAATGTATGTGTGTAAGTAGGGTCTTTTGTTGAATTACCTATCCAATGTTGTTGATCTTAGTTTTTAAAAGAATTTGATTTTAGACTTGTTGAAAATTTGAAGTGTGAGACATCTAGATGGTAAGACCAAGTCGGCAGTTGGATTTCTGGGTGAGGAATTCAAGAGAAAGGTCTGGGTAATAAATATAGATTTGTGTATCATTAAAAAATGGATGGGTAAGAGGCTGAGACAGGAGAATTTCAGGTTCTTGACCACCTAGTAATAGCAAGATTTTCAGCAACCTAGTGAGACCCTGTTTCAAAATATAAAATAAAAGCTGGGCGTGGTGGCGCACGCTTGTAATCCCAGTACTTGGAAAGCTGAGACTGGAGGATCACAGGTTCATGGCCAGCCTCAGCTACTTAGTGTGGCCCTCTGCAACTTAGTGAGACCCTGTTTCAAAATAAAAGAATAAGACCGGGTGTGGTGGCGCACGCTTGTAATCCCAGTACTTTGGGAGGTGGAGACCGGAGGATCCGGATTCTCTCTCTCTCCTTAGTGAGGCCCTCTGCAACTTCGTGAGACCCGGTTTCAAAATAAAGTATAAAAAATAGGGCCGGGGGCGTAGCGCGGAGGTAGAACGCCCCTGCGTTCAATCCCCGGTACCGCAAAAAAAAAAAAATAATAATAAAATAAAATAAATAAAAGAATAAAAAATAGGGCTGGGAGTGTAGCTTGGAGGTAGAATGCCCCTAGGTTCAATCCCCAGTACCACACACAAAAAAAAAATATATATATATATATATATGTATGTAATATATATACATATATATGAAATAAAGCTGGGCATGGTGGTACATGCCTGTAATACCAGAACTTGGGAGTCTAAGACAGGAGGATTGCAGGTTCAAGGACAGCCTCAGCAAGTAGTGAGACTCTCAACAACCTAGCAAGATTCTATTTCCTTTTTTTTTTTTTTTTGGTATTGGTGATTGAACCCAGGGGCAGTCTACCTCTGAGCTACACCCCCAGCCTTTTTTTTTCTTTTAGTAGTACTGGGGATTGAACCCAGGGGCATTCTACCTCCAAGCTACACCCCCAGCCCTATTTCTTATTCTTTATTTTTGAAACGGTCTCACTAAGTTGCAGAGGACCTCACTAAGCAGCTGAGACTGGCACCTAACCCACATCCTACAGTCTCAGCCTCCCAAGTACTGGGATTACAAGTGTGTGCCACCACGCCTGGCTTAATTTTTATTTTGAAACAAGGTCTCACTAGGTTAATGAGAGTCTCACTACTTGCTGAGGCTGTCCTCAAACCTGAGATCCTCCTGGCAAGATCCTATTTCAAAATAAAAGTAAAGCCAGGCATGGTGGCGCATGCTTGTAATCCCAGTGCTTGGGAGGCTGAGACAGGAGGATCACAGGTTTGCAGCCAGCCTCAGCTACTTAGTGAGGCCCTCTGCAACTTAGTGAGACCCTGTTTCAAAATAAAAAATAAAAAATAGGGCTGGGGGTGTAGCTAAGAGGTAGAATGCCCCTGGGTTCAATTCCCAGTACCACAATAAATAAATAAATAATAAAGCTGGGGGTGTAACTCAGAGGTAAAATGCCCCTGGGTTCAATCCCTAGTAACCCCCCAAAAATACGTGTGTGCGTGTGTGTGTATGTGTGTGTAATAAAAATGACTGTGGGTGTAGCTCGGGGGTAGAACACCCCTGGGTTCAATCCCTAGTAACACACACACACACAATAAAAAGATGGGTGGATGGAAGTGAAGCCATAGATCTGAGTAGCCTCCCCCAGGGAGAGCATGAAGAGCTAAAGGAACAGGCCACATAAAATATTCCAGGGAGAGGATACCAATCTGGGGAACAGAAAGGAGGCGACATCTACAGAAGGGACTGAGGAGATCCCAGAGAGGAGGGCACAGAAGTCCAAGGCAGGAGAGCATTTAAAGGATCGGGTGGATGATTAATGGTAAATCCCAGAAAAATAAAGAGCAAATAGTGTACATAATATATGCAATCCAAGTAGGCCACCAGTGGCTTCAGCAGTATTTGGCACCTGGGAGGACAAAAAGCCTAACAGTCTGAGGAATAAAAGAGAGAAGTGAGCCGGGCGTGGTGGCGCACGCTTGTAATCCCAGTACTTTGGGAGGCGGAGACCGGAGGATCCGGGTTCGCGGCCAGCCTCAGCTCTCTCCCTGTCTCTCTCTCTTTCTCTCTCTATTTCTCTCTCTCTCCTTAGTGAGGCCCTCCGCAACTTCGTGAGACCCGGTTTCAAAATAAAGTATAAAAAAAAATAGGGCCGGGGGCGTAGCGCAGAGGTAGAACGCCCCTGCGTTCAATCCCCGGTACCGCAAAAAAAAAAAAAAGAGAGAAGTGTAGAGAGTGACTTCATTTGCCAGAAATTTCCCCGTGGAAGAAAGGAAATAAATTGCACAGATATGAGAGGTTGAGGTGGGCTTGACAAAAGAATGTCGATTAGGAGAAATCTCAAATTTGTTAAATGCTTAAGGGAGAGAGTGCCCAGAGGAGAGACGAATGTAGGGAGGGCAGAGATCAGGAATGGCGGATGCCATGTGAGATGGTGGCAGAGACAGGCTGTCGTGCACAAGGCTTGGTCTTGCATAGGATGGAGGAGAGCACATCTCCCCGAGGAAGCAGAGGAGTGGGGATGGAAACACGGAGCTGGCTGTGGAGGAAGTTCCCCAGAGGCATCTCCTTCCTCAGTGGCCCCTCGGCTCTGTGAATTTGGAGGCCAAGTTGTCTCAGGAGAGTGAGAGGAGAGGCAGAGGCCAGGGCCTCAGCAGAGGCGTTTGGAATAGTCTCAAGGCAGAAGGAAGAGAGAAAGTCATCAGACTCACTCAAATGTTTCTGTCTGTGCCAAGCACTGTGCTGGTCACTGGGGAGACAGAAGTGAGGAGGACACAGCACTCCAGAGTTTGTAGTGAGGCAGAGATGAGCACCAACAGAAGACTAGGGTGTTGCATTTGGAGTCCATGTGAGGCATATTGAGGATGCAGAGAAAAGATTCAGAAAAGACTCCATGAAGAAAATACTCTGCCTGATACTCAAGAGAAGAATTGGGCTGGGGATGGAGCTAGATGGTAGAGTGCTTACCTGGCATGTGTGAGGTCCTGGGTTCAACTCCCAGCACTGCAAAAAAAAAAAAAAAAAAAAAGAGAGAGAGAGAGGAATAAATATTTGACAAGTAGACAAATAGGAGTAGGTAAGGATTGGGACCCTAAAAACAGAAAAAGTAACTTAACAGAGGTATGGCAGCATGAGACAAAGATCAGAAGTGTGAATTCCTGGAGTTGGGCTGGGGAGGAAAGGAAAATGGGGATGGGAGGAGATGGGCTGAAGAGTTAGGCCGCCATCTGACGTAGAAGGGCTTGAATGCCACCAGGAAACAGCATCTGTCCTGTGGATGGGAGACCTGTCAGGTCTGAAGAACACAGTCACATTTGCCTTTTTGGGGGGACCACCCTGGTGACAAGATCAAGGATAGAATGAAGCCAGAGAAACTGGTGGCCCGGACCTGATGAGGAGGAATCTGCTGTGACACATTCCTGGCAGACAATAAGGGGACGTGAACTAAGGAACTAAGGCAGAAACAGTGAGGTTGGAGCAGAGGGACATATTTCAATATATCAAGGAAATGGGATGGAAGGGGCTTGGTTATTATGGCTGTGGGGGGCGAAAGTGACTCAGTAGAGGGTGGTGACAGTTTAAGAGGAGGAGCGGGCCAGGAGTGCTGGCACACACCTGTAATCCCAGGACTTGGAAGGCTAAGACAGGAGAATCGCAGGTTCACGGCCAGCCTCAGCAACTTGGTGAGGCCTTAGCAACTTAGTGAGACCCTGTATCAAAATAAAGAATGAAAAATAGGACTGAGGGTGTAGCTCAGAGGTAGAATGCCCCTGGGTTCAATCACCAGTACCGCAAAAAACTTTTTTTATTTAATTAATTAAAATAAAATAGGGCTGGGGGTGTAGCTCGGAGGTAGAATACCTCTGGATTCAATCCCCAGTATTAATTAATTAGTTAATTAAGTAGAGCTGGGAGTGTAGCTCCAGGGGCATTCTGTAGCTCAGAAGCAGAATGCCCCTGGGTTCAATAACCAGTACCACAAAAAAAAAAAGAGGAGTAGAGTTGGGGATAAGATGGCAGATTCAGATTTGGTCATGTTGTATTAGGGTTTTCTAGAGAGAGGTCCATGAAGCAGTTGGCTCCTACGGTCTAGTGTTGGCTCCTAGGGTCTGGTGTTCAGGAAAATGAATTAGAAAGAAAATAGTTGGAAAGATTATCCCATGGGATGAAGTACAGTGTGCCCAGGGGCACATGAAAGAGTACAAATATTGTGTGTATGTGTGTCATGTACACACGTGTACATGACAAACCAGGGGGAACTCACTCATTTACAGACTGGGTCTCCCATCCAGATACTACCCAGGCCTGACCCTGCTTAGCTTCCAAGATCAGGCACATTCAGGATGGTATTACTGTAGACTGGACTGGGTCTTTCTTCCTTGGGGAGGCCGAAGCTGGCGGTGCAGGCAGGAGAGAAGACCCTGGCTTCTTCAGCAGCATTCTGTATTCCCAGTACAGACCCTGAGGAGGCAGCAGGTCTTGTCATCCCTGGCCAGGCAAGGAAAGTGGGCACAGCAGCCAGCCCTAAGAAGAGATAGTGGAGGGAAGAGGCCTCATGGAGGCCAGCAGTGAAGGAGAGGGCAGAGGGGGCCGCCAGACCCCTGGGTACAAGTGAGGAGGAGGAGGAGGCTGGCTCCGTGCTAGGATCTTGGCATTCACCTCTGTAGAGCTGGGGCTGTTCTAGCTAAGTACAAGCTCCAGAGTGGGTGTTGACAAAAACCCATTTGGTGCCTCTGCAAAGCTCATCCCCCCTGGACTGGGAACACTGGAAGGCCAGGCCATGGGCACCGGAGTATCTAGGTCCTGCCCATACCTCACCACCACCATATTCCAGAGAGCAATCTGCAGAATCCTATCATCAGGAACCATCTTCCAGGGCCCACGTGCAAACAGGCTGTGAGGCAGCAGTGCTCCCAGCCACTGTGCTGTGAAGACACTGGCCTATCAAGGCCAAGCTGGGGTCTGTGTCTCACCAACCTGGCTAGAATGCTGGACTTGGTGACTCCTTATCCCCCCCTGACCTGCTCCCACTGTTCACTTAATCCCAGTTTGTCTCAAAAAAGATGCAGGCAAAGCAGTATGTGCACCAGGGCTCTGCCCAGTGCCCTGCGAACCCTGGTTGCTGGCCATTGGGTTGGTCACTGTGGAGCCAGAGCAGAAGATAGCTCAGCTTCTGCCTTCTGCTGCCCTCTCCTGCCCGAGGTGTTTTAATTCCTCTCCAGAGACCAGGGCCCCGGGCACCAGCCCTGTATTTCCCCACAGCCTTTTGGAGGGGAATAGGTACCTTAGCTTTGGATTTCTGTACCAGCCAGAGGAAAGCATTTTCTCCATCAGGCAGCTTTCCAAGCTGTATACAGGTCTGCAGTCCCAGAGAGGAGCTTTACTAAGTACCACAAAACCCTGGCCTCCCCACAGTCAAGGGACATGTGTTACTTTAGAAGATTCAGGGCATTTCCCAAATGACTTTGCAATTGCTTGTAAGATGCCAGAGTGGGGAAAGGAAGAGACCAGAGGACTGGTTAGCCTCCCTGTGGATGGGGGGCTGAAGCCAGAGCAGGTGCACTTGCAGTCCTCCCTTGGGCCTCTAGAAGCATCTTCAGAGGGTCCAGCAAGGCCCAAAGGCCAGAACCCTGGGGCCTTGCTTCCACCTGCTGCTGTACTCCCCACAGAGATAAGTATCCCTGAAAGGCTGTTCCTGGGATCCTGCAGTTCATGCTGAGCTGTCCTCCAGGGCAGGGTAGGCCCCTGGGTGATGGTTTAGAGGCTGCCCCCCTCCACCAAGAAAAATATTCGGGAGTGGGGTTGCAAGCCTCCTCCCTCCCCCAATAGCTGGGAGTCCTTCTGACCAGATCCTGCCTAGTCTGGGGTGGGGGGGTGCTGCCAGCAGCCAGCCCTGGCCCAGGCCCTGGGGTGACTGCCAGTGCCTTCCCTTGGCTGTTTTGTCCACCTTTTCTTAGCACAGCAGTGGGAGAGGGGAGAACATTCCCGGCTGCTCAGGCTCTGAGAAAGGGAAAGAAGCTGAGCATCTGCACTGCCACTGCCAGAGCTGAGGCCTGCAGGGCTCTGGGCTCCTCAGCCGCATTCGAGTGGTGGGGGCGGCTGCTGCCTGGGCAACGGAGCTGTTCCAGCTCCCCCAGTCCTAGTTCATTCAGCCTGAGACTGACTCATCTCCCATGCAGTGTGTGGCAATGGCTGGAAGCATACTCTTCCTTTTTACAACCTTCCTTCTGTGATCTTTTCATCTTCCTCCCCACCCTCCTAAGCAAAGGACCCAGGCCCTTGGGAGTCCCTCCTACCCCATGACGAGGGTATCCGTGTTGAGTGCTCCTCTCACCTGGAAGGACCATGATCTGAAAGTGGGGTATGGAAGGAGAACCAGGCCAACCCCTCATTCCTGGGAGAGAGACCAGGAGCTAGTCCCTGTCTCTTATACATGCTCCTTCCCACCATGACCTCCATGGTGGCTACTTCAGTCTGGGGCAGAACCCATATTTGGAAATGGGTTCTGTGCTTCCTGCAAGGGTTCTATTAATAGGATTTTGCAGGACCTCAACTTGTGTGTCACTTCTACCTTTCTCTTTCCCTTTTGGTGCTGTTCTTTGAGGCACAAGCAGGGAACCAAGGCTTATTTTTGCAGTTGCTGACAAGGTAGGTGTTTCAGGGAGCTTGCTTTCCTGCATCAGGACCATGCTGATACTAAAACAAGCGTTCCGCTTGCCTGCAATCTGGGCAAGAGATAGGGAAATGGGGCTAGGATTCTAGAAGCCAGGCCATCTTCTCCCTCCTCCACAGATCTGTTCCACACAAATTGTACCAACTTCCCCTTTGCTCCCTCTGGCACAAGATCAAGATATGAGCCAGTTTATTCCCACAACTTAGCCCTGAGCTTAGCTCCCAGGTTCAAGCCTACTCCAGTTATGCACTCCGCATTTTTGCTCCTCCACTAGTCTACGGCAGAGCCAGTTCAACTTCCTTGGCACCTCTGAGACTTGTTCTGTTAGGTCCACAGAAATGTGAGGCTTTTTTTTTACCTAGACAGATTGATGTCCCATCCAGAGTTGTGCTTCAGGGATCCTCCAGGGACCAATTTGAGGCAGCCTGTGTATTAGTTCACACATACACACAATTTTCACTTACACACAAAACCTTTTTTTGTTGGTTTTTTTTTGTACTAGGGATTGAACCCAGCGGCATTCTACCTCTGAGTAGTACCCCAGTCCTTTTAATTTTTTATTTCGAAATAGAGTCTTGCTAAGTTGCTGAGGCCATCCTTGAACTTGTGATCCTCCTGTCTCTGCCTCCCAAGTACTGGGATTACAGGCATGTGCCACCATGCCTGGCTCTCTCTCTTTTTTTTTTCTGGACATGGTAATGCACAACTGTAATCTCAGCAACTTGGGAGGCTGAGGCAGGAGAATAGCAAGTGTGAGGCCAGACTGGACAACTTAGCAAGACCCTATCTAAAAATGAAATTAAAAAAAAAACCAGCCAGGGGTGGTGGCGCATGCTTGTAATCCCAATACTTGGGAGGCTGAGACAGGAGGATTACAGGCTTGAAGCCAGCCTCAGCTACTTAACAAGGCCCTCCACAACTTAGTGAGACCCTGTTTCCAAATAAGAAAATCAGGTTGGGGGTATAACTTGGAGGTAGAATGCCTCTGGGTTCAATCCCCAGTATAAAAAAAAAAAATGAGGCCAGGTGTGGTAGCAGACACTTGGAATCCCAGTATTTGGGAGGCTGAAACAAGAGGATCTCAAGTTCAAGACCAGCCTCAGCAACTTAGTGAGACCCTGTTTCAAAATAAAAAAGACTGGAGCTGGGCGTGGTGGCGCATGCTTGTAATCTCAGTACTTGGGAGGCAGAGACTGGAGGATCCGGGTTCGCAGCCAGCCTCAGCTACTTAGTGAGGCCCTCCACAACTTCGTGAGACCCGGTTTCAAAATAAAGTATAAAGTATAAAAAATAGGGCTGGGGGTGTAGCTCGGAGGTAGAACACCCCTGGGTTCAATCCCTGGTACCACACAAAAAAAAAAATGACTGGGGATAGGCAGGTGTGGTGGTGCATGCCTTGTAATCCCAGTTTTTGGGAGGCTAAAACAGGAGGCTTGCAGGTTCAAGGACAGCCTCAGCAAGTATTGAGACTCTCCTCAACCTAGTGAGACCCTGTTTCAAAATTAAAAATAAAATAGGGCTGGGAGTATAGCTCAGAGGTAAAATGCCTCTGGGATCAATCCCCAGTACCAAAAAAAAAAAAAAAAAAAAAAATGAGGCCAGGTGTGGTAGCAGACACTTGGAATCTCAGTACTTGGGAGGCTGAAACAAGAGGATCTCAGGTTTAAGACCAGCCTCAGCAACTTAGTGAGACCCTGTTTCAAAATAAAAAAGACTGGGGATAGGCAGGCATGGTGGTGCATGCCTGTAATCCCAGTACTTGGGAGGCTAAGACAGGAGGCTTGCAGGTTCGAGGACAGCCTCAGCAAGTATTGAGACTCTCTCATCAACCTAGTGAGACCCTGTTTCAAAATAAAAAATAAAAAATAGGGCTGGGAGTGTAGCTCAGAGGTAAAATGCCTCTGGGTTCAATCCCTAGTACCAAAAAAAAAAAAGATGGGGGGTGTATCTCAGAGGTATAATGCCTCTGGGTTTTATCCCCGGTACTTAAAAAAAAGGAGGGGGACTCAGTGATAGAGTGTGGAGCACTTGCCTAACAAGTATGAGGCCCAGAGTCCAATTCCCAGTACCAAATAAAATTTTTTTTTGCAAACATTCACATAACTGAGACACTCTGAGACTACTAGCAGACTTGGGCTTCACTGCCTGCCCCAGACCTCTGGCACCTGGGCCACAGAGGGTTGTGGTGAGTGACGCCAGCTCCTCTTCCTGCCTTCAGCTGTTCTTGGGGCTATTTATATGTTCTCAGGAAAGTGGAGGAGGCTGGTTGTTTGGCTAATGACAGGTTCTTGGAGTAGGAGGCTAGGTCCATTGACCTCAGGGCCTCCTTGCTGAGAGTCCCAAAGGTTGGGATCTGGCATACTTTGTCTTCCCATCTGGTGGGGACTTCACTAGGCCTCCTTCCAGGTAATATCTCAGCCCTCCTGTGCTCAGCATGCCAACTCCCCACTCTGCCTGCCCTTGATGGTCACTCCCTTTCAAACCCCAGCATGACTTGTCTTCTCAGCTCCCACTTCCTACCCACACCCCTCAACCACACATGACACCCCAAACCATGGTAGGGCCTTCCTCACCTGCCCTCAACCTCTGACCAAAAGGCTAACCTCAGGCCTGCTGCTGTCCCTTAGACAAATGTGCGGTACAACATCCCAGTGTCCTCTGCCTCCCTCTCGGCCATCAAGAGCTTGGGCCTCAGGGGCATCTCCTGCGTCTGCCTGACTAACCTGGACAGCTCGCCAGCCTCGCACCAGGTGCTACAGTATGTGGCCTACCACTTAGGCCCACACCTGCAGAGCTTGTGCCTGAGTGGGGGCAGCCCCACAGAGGCCTCCTTCGTGACCCTGATCCTGGGATGCCCAGCCCTGCGCACCCTTGACCTCAGTGGCTGCAACAGCCTCTTCACATCGGGCACACTGCTAACTCAGCCCGAGACGGCACAGCGTGTCCGGCAGGCACTGAACGGCCTCCGTGAGCTCAACTTGGCTGGCCTGAGGGATCTGGCTGACCTCAGCTTCAACCAGCTCAGCAGCTGTGTCCCCAGCCTGGAGCGCCTCTCCCTGGCCTACTGCCATCTCACCTTCGAGCTAGGCCCAGCCCGGGGCTCCATTGGCCCCCAGGACTCCTCTCCCTCCCAACTCTCCTTCCGCAACCTGCTGCGATTCGTGAGGGAGCGAGCTGGCAGGCTGCGTGCCCTGGACCTGAGTGGCACTGGCTTGCCACCTGAGGCCCTAAGGTCCCTGGGGCAGGTGACTGGGCTGCAGCTGCAGGAGCTGAGCCTTCACAGTTGCCGGGACCTGTCCACAGAGGCTGTAGCTACCCTGTGCCGCCAGCAACCAGGCCTCACTTCCCTGGACCTCAGTGGCTGCTCAGAACTGACCGATGGGGCGCTCTTGGCTGTGAGCCGGGGCCTGCAGCACCTGCGGCACCTGCGCCTGGGGAAGCTGCAGCGGCTAACAGATGCAGGGTGTACAGCCCTGGGGAGCCTGCGGGAATTGCAGAGCTTGGATATGGCTGAGTGCTGCCTGGTGAGCGGGCGGGAACTGGCCCATGCCCTGGGCTCAGTGTGTGGAGCTCCACCCCCACTGACTTCCCTCAGGCTGGCCTACTGCTCTTCACTGAAGGTGAGCACTCCTTGCCCTCCCTTCCTCTCGGTGGGGCTGGGGGAGCTAGGTCTGTGGCCCCAGGTAGGGACTACCCCGTGTTTTGTGTCCAAGGAATAGTGCTTAGAACTGAACAGGCAGGCCACAGTCTGGAAGATGGTAAGAGCCTAAACTTGATGGTGCTGGCAGGTCATCCCAGAGCCCCCATTCTGGGCCCAGGCAGAGGGAGGCCCAAGATGTCTAAGACACCAAAGGTGGCCCAGCCCAGCACCTGACACATCAAGTGACTGCTACAGTCTGGGCAAGGGCACTGCAGAAAAGTATTCTGGAGGCAGGAAGGCCGGAGAAAGGCACTGGCGGAAGAGAATGGCAGGAAAGGGGCTCGGAAGAAGGCATGGGGCAGAGTCTGTGGGAGGTACTGTGATGTGGGGACCGCAGGGTAACTTCATAGGGCTTAGCCCTGTTCCTCTGGGTAGTGACCCTATCTGAGCCAGTCCCTTTTTAGTGGATTAGTCCTTCAACCTATCAGTGCAACAAGGGCATTCCCAACCTAAAACCTCTCCCAATCTGGTTTCCATGCACATGCCTCTCCCTTGCCTACTCCATCTTCCCTCGGCCACCAACATTTCTTAGTTGCTCTCTCAGGCCCTATGTTCCTGCACTTCCACAGTTACCTCTGCATCTATGAACCAGCTTTCTCTGCTCTGCTGTTGGCTCCTGCCACCCCTACCCGACCTCCCCTGGCAGGTGGCAGCTCTGCCCCCACTACAACCTCACAGTTCTGGTTCAAATTCTAGAGGGAGCATATCTGATTGGCTCAGCTAGGGTCCACCCGTGTTCCAATGGGCTGTGGGCAGAGGGCTGACTCAGCCTACTCCTTCAGCAGGGGCTGGGAGCATAGGCAGGGCAGCTGCTTTAGAAATTTCCAACTATAGCCAGGCGTGGTGGTGCACGCTTGTAACCCCAGTGACTTGGGAGGCTGAGACAGGAGGATCGCGGGTTTTCGGCCAGCCTCAGATACTTAGTGAGGCCTTCCACAACTTAGTGAGACCCTGTTTCAAAATAAAGAATAAAAAATAGGGCTGGGGGTGTAGCTCAGAGGTAGAATGCCCCAGGGTTCAATCCCCAATACTGAAGAAAAAAAAATTCCACCTATGTTTTTCCTGCCCCAGCAAGGTCTTTGTCCTTCAGCAACCTCCTCCAGATCTCCTACTCCCACAACCAAACCATGTCCAAACTTTCACAGCCAGCACAGGACCATGTTACTTCCTTTCTTGGGCCCTCTAGCAGCTCCCTGTTGTCTTGGGGCAGATCCTTGCTAGTGACCCCTGCCCAGCCTGGTGGCATAAGCACAAGTTGCTGTCCCATCCTCTCCTTCCCACTTCCCTCCTAGGATGCCTCAGTGCTCTCGGTGATCCCAGCGCTGAGCCCTAGCCTCAGGGTGCTGGACTTATCTTCCTGTGTGGCCCTTACCAACCGGACTGTGCAGGCCATCTGTGCCTACCACACCCACCTCTCAGTCCTGCGCCTGGCCTGGTGCAAAGAGCTCTGTGACTGGGGGCTTCTAGGGCTGGAGGAACCAAGTGAGGAGCCTGCTCTGGGTTCCCAGGTGTGGAGCCCTCAAGGTCAGGAAGGGTGGGGTGGACCCTGGGCTCAGCTGCTCTCCTGAATCTCTCACTAGAGCATTTAAGGGCAAACTCAGGGAGAACCTGAGAAGCAGGGGTTTCTTCCCACAGCTACACCCAGAGCTGGAGGATCAGGCCAGAGGCCCTGAGGACACTTCTCCCAAGCCACAGGGCCCCTCTCTGCTCATGCTGCAGGCCCTGCAAGAGTTGGACCTCACAGCCTGCAGCAAGCTGACTGATGCCAGTTTGGCCAAGGTGTGGAGAGGCTGAGAACCCTGGGGGCTGGAGCCAGAGGCCTGGGCCAACCCACAGTGGTGGGGGGTATATGAGGCACTTTAATATTTGAAATAAGTGAATCAACCCACATTTTGCTTGGAAAAAAGTTCCTTGGAGTTCCTTTCTCATTGGCTTCTGGTCACTCTCTTGACTGGGGCAGGGACCTGGCAGGGCCCCAGGCTCTGGGCTCCAGGGCCATATTCCATCCACCCCACTCTGCCCCCATCCTCGCAGGTGCTCCGGTTCCCCCAGCTGAAGCAACTGTCACTGAGCCTGTTGCCGACGCTCACAGACTTGGGCTTGGTGGCTGTGGCCAGGGGCTGCCCCAGCCTGGAGCACTTGGCGCTGAGTCACTGCAGCCGCCTCAGCGACAAGGGCTGGGCCGAGGCAGCCGGGTCCTGGCCAAGGCTGCAGCACCTCAACCTCTCCAGCTGCAGTCAGCTCACAGAGCAGTGAGTGTGTCTGATGACACTGAGCAGGTGGAGCTACAGTGCAGGGGCTGGGCTGGGACCCCACCCTGGGTCCGGCACTCATCTGGTGGCCTCCCCGCAGAACGCTGGATACAATTAGACAGATGTGCAAGCAGCTCCGAGTGTTGGATGTGGCCATGTGTCCTGGTATCAACATGGCAGCTATTAGGCGTTTCCAAGCCCAGCTGCCACAGGTGACCTGTGTCCAGTCCCGCTTTGTGGGAGGGGCTGACCTGACCCTAACGCTCTGAGGCCAGGTTAGTAAGTAACCCTGCAGCTTCACTTTCTTCATCCCCATAGCCCTAGCCCAGGCCCCTGGACCTGGAGTTTGCCCCAGGGCCTCTTACCTCCCTCCGCTATGACCACTTGCCTAGGACCAAGGGCGGGACTGATCCAGGGCAGCCCAGGGGACTTCCTGCCCCAGTCTGCCCCACAGGCAGGCAGGAGCAGTTTTCCAGCCACATGTCACTGCCACAGGCCACTGGGAATGCCAGCTACATGTCGCTGCCACAGCGTCCTGCTGTCCTGGCCAGGCCCACAGGCAGGCTGGGCCTGGTGCTGGGGAGGAACAGACCCTGTGCCTCCTGCCAGCCCACTCCTCAGCCCTAAGGCCTGCGCTCCACCTGCTCCCTAGAGGCGTGCTTCCAGGCCCATAAGCACTGAACTTCAGCAGCCAAGCCACCACTTTCACTGTAAACCCAAACAAGATTAAAAATTCCAGATCACACCTCCTTGTCTAAAGTTCTCAGACTAAAGGGCCCCCTCCTCCCCACCTGTTGACCCATAACCCCACAGAAACCCCCACAGTGGCCTTGGGGCTGGTCCACAATGGTCCGACTCAACCAGGCCCTACCTCTTCCCCACATGGCAGGAGACTCCAGAGGCCTGAGGCCTTTCCCAGCACAACTCCTTGGGTGCACCCTGCAGCAAAGGTCCTGGAAGTCGGGAGGTTGTTGCCAAGATTGAAAAGGGAGAACTGACAGTATTTGCAGACTAACTGCACCTGGGATCTCTGCCCATTTCCACCTTGAACCCAATATCAGACTGCTCTAAGTGTGGTGGGAAGTCTCTGAACCCAGGTGTGGGCACCCTGGTTGCCCAAGGATCAGAAGTGTAGCTGGGGGAGGGGGTAGTGCTCCCTGGCAAATTCTCCAAAGGAGGTGTCATTTCATCAGTTCTCAAGGTAAAATGTTGATGGTTAACACTATCAAACACGATGTCTAGGAGAGCAGGTGTCAAACCCCTGGCCCTGCCCTCCTTATGCTGCTTGAGGAAGCTTTGAGAAGGAAAAACTATGAGTGATATGGAGAAGGAAGTCAGGTGGTGGCAGCTTTCAGCCTGACCTGGGATCCCATGGGCGTCTGTGTTCCTCTTTGCCTTAGTGGCTTAGAGTCTGTGACCACAGTTCCCAAGCCTAACCTCCAGCTGCGCCCAACACCTTACTACTTCTGCCCCCAGGGGCTCTGGCCTGTATGTGGCCCCTGCTTCATTCACACTCCTGAGTTAGATTTAATTGGAATGCAGGACTTCCTGCACGGAGTTCCCTTGGTCCAGATCATCCATGTACTCCACCAGCCTGGAGATGCTCTTTGGAATCTGAAGCTTGTCCTGCAGCAGGCCCAGCTTTACATCTGTTCCTTCATACCTCTCACCAGAGGCCTCCAGGTCCCACAAAGGACACGGGTAGGGATAAGTGGGGTTGAGAACTAAGGTCAGACTGTCAGTAGTTTTCTGGAAGCATAGCTCCCAGACTGGGTTCCTCTTAATGCTGCCCAGGAAGGCACCCATTTGGGGCATTGCCTCCTGCCCTGTTTCTCCCTCAGCTGGCTGGCACCCTAGCCTCTCCCTTGGCTGGTGCCCCAAATCGCAGGCTGCATTCTCTGTAGGCCCAGCACTGAGGGAGGATGAAGACTAGTGTTGAAGAAAAGGCAACAGCCTCAGCCTGTCCCCACCCCGCTTAGAACACCAGCCCCCCAAATGTAGCTGCTCAAGTTCGCTGTCCTACCTGATGCCGCATCTCATTCATTAGCTAAGTTTGAAGACAGAAGGGGATGACTATCTGTCCCTGTCTGTCACAGGTTTGGCCCACAAGGTTCAGAGCTGGCTTGACACATACCTAAGAGCCAAGCAGACTTTATTTCTGCAGCAGCCTCTTCCAGTCAGGGTGCTGGTGCTCCTCTACCCTCCACCCCTTGTAGCTGGTGCAGTGGCAGCAGCTGTGGCCCTTGGCCAACCTGTCAAGGTTCAGCAATACTGCAGTCGTAGCAGAAGTTGAAGTTGGTGGGCGGTGGGGGCACGGGTGGCGGATGCTCAGGGATAGGCACATTCTCCAGTTCCAACAACCGCAGCTTGGTCTCCATGGTCAGCAGCTGCTCCAGGTCCAGTCGGGTCTGCTCACTGCCCATGGGGCTGCCTAGCAGGGCACTCAGCCCATCTGTCCACAGGTGGAACTGGGGATGGATGGGGCCAGCTTCATGAGGCCTGAGCATCTGCTCCCCCTGCCCATCTGCCCAACTTAGCCTGGCCCAGTACTCACGTCCCGTTTGGAGGGGGCAATGAAGTTGAGGTATGCCTCCTCCTCCCCATGGTCGTAGCTGATGGAGAAAGCCAACTCATAGAGGTCCTAGGGAAGCAGAATGCAGGGACACTGAGCAGGAGACAGGGGAGGCAGGGGCAGGCAAGAAGGAGCCCCTGGCCCCATTGCACACACCTTGTTCTGCTTCCCAGAGACCTTCTCCCGGACATGGGGGCAGTCCTTGCCTGTCAGGAGTGCTCTGATGTCAGCCACGGGAACTGTAAGAAGACTGGGCTGACTACTGGGGTTCCAGGAAACCCCAGGGAATGGGGTGGCTGGGGAGAAGCGGGTGTCAGACCCCTGGTCCTGCCCTCCTTACGCTGCTCAGGCAGGTTCTCCAGGGTGGGTGGGTCAGCACCATCCTCCACATCCCCATACTGCAGTACCTTGTGATTAGGGGACAGGCAGCAGAACCACAGCTTGTCTGTGTGGAGAAAGGGGATGAGGGAAGGAGTGATGAGAGGGTCCCTGACCCCAACCCAGCTACCCTCTGCACCCCCTCAGCCCACTCAGAGACCTTGGCGCCTCCGGCTGCTAATCTTGCGGAAGAGTGTCCCCTCGCAAAGGCGGAGCAAACGTTGCTGCCGGATCAGGCCCATGAGCTCTGGCTTCAGCTTCTCCCGCAGCTCCCTGGGTGGGGTGGGTGGGGAGTTATTGGCCAGGACTGGCCTGGGGCACCTGGAAAGGTGGGAGCTAGAACTGGGTACCCATCCCCACCCACTCACAGTATGGGAGGGGCCAGCGTGCCCTCCTGGTGCAGCCGCTCTGTCTGCCGCAGCCGCAGCACCTCCCCATAGGTGAGTGCATTCACCTTGGATCGGAAGAGCTCCAGGGATGAAGGCTTCAGGGCCAGTGTGCGAGCCAGCTGCTCCCGCACCACCTGCATGACCTGGGGCCAACCCAAGGTCAGCTTGGGACCTGAGCTCTGGGTCCCTTCCCAGAACAGCCCTCTTCCCTGGCCTCCCAGGTCCCACCCCACCCACCTTGTCAAAATCCTCCTGTGTCGCCCGCATCTCTTTCCAGGTCTTATTTAGCAGCTGAATGGACACACAGAAAAGCTCATGGAAGGTCTGGTCTTGGCCGAAGAACATGGGTGAGAAGTCCTGGGCCGTCTCGGAGCCTGGAGCAGGGGGGCAGGAGGGGCTCAGGGAGAAAGTGTGTGCAGCCCCTGGCCCTCTCTGCCCTTCCGCCCCTTGTCCCCAAACACGCTGTGCCCAGTCCCACTCACAAGGTTCCCCGATGCGGAGCAGCTCGCACAGCAGCACAGTCAGCTGGATGCTGCTCCGGGCAAAGGGGCACTCATGCTTGTCCTCCCGGCTGCTATTCTCCAACACAAACTGTGGTGGTGGGAGCAGAGAATGGGGGTAGAGTCTCAGCTAAGCCTACAGGGACCCTACAGAGGTGGGGCTGCTGCCAGCCTCCCTCCCCCACCCTGTCACTGACCCGGCTATATGCATTAGGCGCATGTCTAGAGAAGTAGAGCATGTTGTCCAGGGCTAGCAGACCAGGGGGCACACGCTCCAGGTCTTGCGCTGGGTTGCTGTTCTAGGGGTGGGAGCATAGCCAGCTCAGAAAGGGCCATAGCCCTGGAACAATGACAGCCTGTGTGAAGGCCTGGGTGGGGACATGAGTAAGGGTCACTCACAGAGAAGCCCAGTTTGCGGAACTCTCGGGCACAGAGGGAACGGCGACGGTCAGCACTTAGCCCAGTGCCTAGGGACTCCCCTTCCGGCTCAAAGGCAGCATGGCGCAGGGACTGTAGCTGCTCCCGCTGCTCCTGAGGTCATTGTTGGGGAGTGTCAATATCACAGATTCAAGGCTAAGCTCCAAGCTACTCCCAGCCTGTGCCCCCCAAAGACACACACCTGGCTGTAGGGGTCGAGTGGTGTCCGCATGCGTGGCTCCAGCAGCCCCAGAGTAAGGGCCTGCAGCACATACAAGTGATGAGCCATCTCGTCACCCAGGGGTGCTGCACTGTGTATGATGTTCTGGAGAACAGGCAGGTGATGGGTGTGAGGTGGGCTCACTGGGAGAGGCAGAGTGGGGAGGGGTCTCCCTGGCCCCATCTTCCTACCTTGTAGATGAACTGTCGAAGGTTTTTCTGACATAGGTAGTCAAGCATGTGCTGACGGGGGTGGGAAGGAGGCTTAGATGATTCAGCCCCAGGGGAGAGCTCCACACCCACCAGCTGCTGCCCCCATCCCACCACTCAAGTGGTACTCACTTTCCGTTCAGGAGGGCTGGCCCCCTGCAGCAAGGCTGTCAGCAGCGCCATGGCCTTGGTTTGCAGCTGCTGGTTCATCCTATGGCAAGGGGGGTGGGGAGGGCTCAGCTGGACATCTAGAGTCCGGCCCTGCTCCCCCATCTGTACCCCTCCCCAGAGGCTTACACCTGCAGGTGCACCAGCAGCCTGTCCAGTGGCACCTCACTCTTGACCAGCTGGCCCAGGGCAGGGCTGCTCAATGTCACACTCTCCAACAGCCGGAGGGC
Organism: Glis glis; assembly: GCA_004027185.1. Taxonomy (NCBI): domain Eukaryota; kingdom Metazoa; phylum Chordata; class Mammalia; order Rodentia; family Gliridae; genus Glis; species Glis glis. The sequence continues at coordinate 13,429 of PVJS01008825.1, read as the reverse complement.
CAGAGGCTGCACAGAGGCATCCATCAGGTTCATGTTCACATAGCATACTACCTGTAAGAGGGGTAAGGGGTTGTCACTGCTATGGAAGGCCAGATCCTGGCACTGCCCCGCTGCCCCACCCGCTGCCCCTAGAAAGGCCCACCCACCTTCCTGACAAAAGGGATGCTGAGCGTCTCCCAGGATACCACGCCATGCTCCATGAGCTCCAAGAAGGCCCTCAGTGCAAGGGTCAGCACTTCCCCTAGGCTAGAGGGACACCTAGGGTTAAGCAGGACCAGACCAGGGCCCCCAAGCCCCACATGTCCCCCAGCCCACCACAGCCCTGTGCTCACTCGTCCCCATCCTCAATGATGGTGCCTAGTCTCTGGAGCCCATCACGGCTGATGACCTCCCGGGCAAAGGTCATGTCTGAGGCCAGCGGGACCAAGTGCCTCAGGGCATCCCGGCGCCCTTCAGGACTAGCACCCTGCAGCCTACCCAACAGCTGCTCAGCCTGGAGGTCCTGGTAGGGGCGGAGCAGAGGTGAGGAAGTAGGGCAGACAGAGGTAAGGCCTGGAAGTGTAGGGACCCAGGTGTCCACTAGGTGGGGCACTGCTGAGCTGGGACCAAACCTGGGGCAGGGCCACCAGACAGAAAAGGGGCACAACAGACAGGCAGGGTAAGGCAGGGCTGGGGTGCATTACTGGGGCAGTGCTGAGGCACAGGATGCTGCCATTCTTGATCTCCCCTCGGTTCTGGAGGAAAGAGTAGAAACGAGAGCGACGTCAAGGAGAGCTTGAGGATGGTCAGTTGGGTTGTCAGGGAGGATTTGGGGGTCAGTAAAAACTCCCTCACATTCGGATAGGGGAGACATGAGTCTGAGTGGAGCTGGGGGAGGGGGCTCACATTCTCTGTGATGTATCTCCTGTGCCCATCGGCAAACTGCAGGGCATAGCGCTCGGAGTGAGTCAGGCTCCACCTGCGGGGCACGGGAGCTCAGGAGGCAGGTAGGGGACCTCCTCCCGCCCGCCCCCCCCATCCCGGCTGGCCCACTGCACTCACGCGTCGCACACCTCCTTCAACACTGCGGCCAGGGGCTTTGCCTGAAAGTGAAGTTGTCACTCACGGGCGGGCGGGAGTGGGGAGGAGTTGGGGGGGCTGGGAGAGGGGTGGAGTGAAGTGGGCTGCCCCAAGGGAAAGGGGCGACCCAGAGGTGGGCGGATGGAAGCCAAACAAACAGGCCGAGTGACCTGGTCCAGTTGGATGAGCTGCGGGATGGCGTCGCGCATCTGGACGGCGATCTTCACCACGTTCCGTGGGGGTGCCATGGTCCCACCGGGCTGTGAGCACCTGCACTTTCTACAGGCTGTGCCACCTTCTACCGAGGGCACACCTGGTCTGGGGTCCCTGGGGACGAGGAGGGCGCCCCTCTGTCCCCGACCTGACCCCTGGGGCCCTCACTTAAGGTCTATGCTTCCACTCCTGGCCAGGCGCCGCGGCCTTCCCAAAGGGAGCAGAGGCTAGTTCCGGGTTGGAGTCCGGGGGCAGGAGGGTAGGACGGCGCCAGTCTCGGCCCGCCCCACCCAGGCGGCCCCGCCCCGCGCCAAGGTGCAGCAGGAGGGGGCGGGGAGGGCACGCTGCCCGAGGCTGCCCCACCTCCCATTCCAGCAAGGTGACCCACCCAGTCCCAGGGAGGGGCCCCAAAAAACCAGAGATAGCCTTAGGCATTGTCTTTATTCATGTGGACACTGTACAAATATTACAATTTCCTTTTGCTGCAAAAAGTATAAAAATAATCTTTATATAGGAATCCATTCGTTACTGTAAATCTTTCTAAATCTCTGCAAATGGCTCTAAATGAGGGTAAATGAATAAATGGAGATGAAGGGGGCTACGGGGCATCAGGAGGTTGGGCCAATCCTCAGGGCCAGACCTGCCCAGAATCCTAACTAGAGACCTCAGTTCCTTCTTGTTAGCACCCCCACCACCACCTGCAGGTTCCCAGGGTTCAGGGTCCAGCAAGGGGAGGGGGTGGTGCACACGAGAGGTCCAGGAGAAGCTGTAGGGTAAGTGGGTGGGGGAGGAAGTGACGGTGGTGGCTGGCAAGTGCCCAGCTCCAGTCCACCCTTCCCTCCTGGGGGGAGAAGGCCTGGCAGAAGCAGGGCAGTAGGCTGGACAAGCTGCCCTACAGGGGCGATGGTGGGTTTGTGCCACTGGGTGGCAGCTGAGCCTGGGATGGGGAAGCCTCCAGGTAAGAAGAGGCAAACACTTTGGCTCCGTGGTGGAGAGGGCTCAGCCCCTTTCCCCTGCTCTGCTAGCACCTAAGCCCCAGTGCAGGAGTGGGAGGTGTGGCCAAACTATGCAGTGGGGAAGGCTGAAGAAAGAAGCCAGGAGTCTGTGGCTCTCAAGCTGTGTAGGAGTGGGGTAGGGAGATCCCCAGGCAGCCCCCAGCTCAGTCTGGGTCCCAGCCATACAGGGCATGTCCCTGTCAGTCAGAGGTTGAGAACAGGCACATCAAAGAGATCACAGACACCTTCACTCTCATCCAGGTTGTAGATGTAATCGTGGTCTCCAGGGGGTGGAGAAAGCCGGAGTAGGGGGGCAAACACTGCAGAGAGCACTAGGCTGAGGCCCGGCCCCACCCAGCAGCCACCCAACCACCTGCCCATAGCCACCCACCTTCAGAGGACCCACCTTCCCATGCCACCCACCTTCTGAGGACATCAACTCCTCCAGCAGCTCTGAGCTCATGCACTCTTGAGAATGGAGAGAACTCAGTTACATTCTGGCTCCCACTTCTCCACCCACCGAAGTCTATGAAGGGGACCCCCCCACCTCCATCAGGAGCTTTGGCCCGGGTACCAAGCACAACCATAGGTCCTCAGAAGGGGAATAAAAAAACCAAAAACCCCAAATCTCTGACACTCAGTGAACCATGTTCCCTACCCCAAATCCCAGGGAGAAATGCAGCCTACCTCGTGTGGGGTCAAAGATTTCCGACAGCTCTTTGGGGAGTTCCAGAACTGAAATACAAGAAAGCCATCCTCAAGGTAGAGGTACAGCCGGGTCCCACTAGAGCCCCAACCTTCCTACACCACTCACCCAGGGCTCCAAATACAGACCCTGCCCCAGGCCAAGCTGGCAGTCTGTTGGTCTCTTTTGCTAGACCTGAATTTCTCAAATGTTGAACCAGGGTACCAAAGACCCTCTGTGGGTGATTGATACAGCCTTTGTAACTCAGAGGGTCTATAGCAGGTCAAGACTCCCACCCCTTTCTGGGCTCAGCATGCACACCCTATCTGATGGAAGATGCCCCATCCACTCCCGCCTTTGCAAGCACCTGTTCTGTGCCTGGCTCAGAGGCTACACCCTGGGCCAGGCCACCTGGCAGAGGTGGAGTTTTGTGGTACTGGGGATGGGCATTCTACCTCTGAGCTATACCCCCAGCCCTATTTTATTTTTATTTTGAAATGGTTTTGCTAGGTTGATGTGAGTCTCACTACTTGCTGAGGCTGTCCTCGAACTTGTGATCCTCCTGTCTCAGCCTCCCAAGTACTGGGATTATAAGCATGCGCCACCACACCCGGCTGGAGGTAGATACATTGATAGGGGATAGTGCCACAGGGTGATGACTCTACTACAAAGCTCTGACAGGATACATATGGGAAATAGAAGAAAATGAAACTAAAAGCCAGACATGGCTTGGGAGGCTGAGACAAGAGAATCGCAGGTTCGAGGACACCCTCCGCAACGTATTGAGATTCTCAGCAACCTAGTGAGACCCTGCTTTAAAATAAAAAAAGAGGGCTGGGCGTGGTGGCGCACGCTTGTAATCCCAGTACTTTGGGAAGCGGAGACCGGAGGATCCAGGTTCGTGGCCAGCCTCAGCTCTCTCTCTCTCTCTCTCCCTCTCTCTCTCTCTTTCTCTACTTAGTGAGGCCCTCCGCAACTTAGTGAGACCCGGTTTCAAAATAAAGGATAAAAAATAGGGCCGGGGGTGTAGCGCAGAGGTAGAACGCCCCTGGGTTCAATCCCCGGTACCACAAAAAAAATAAAAATAAATAAATAAATAAAAGAAAAAAAGAAAAAGAGTCAGGGGTGTAGCTTAGAATGTCCCTGAGTTCAATCCCCAGCACCACAAAAAAAAAAAAAAAAGGAAAGAAAAAATGAAACTGGAGAGGACTATGAGGGAATGTTATATGTCAGGCGTAAGAGTTTGATTTTTTATTTTTTATTTTTTTTGGTGGTGGTACTGGGGATTGAACCCACGGGCATTCTTCCTCTGAGCTAAACCCCCAGCTCTATTTTTTTATTTTTTATTTTTTAAATTAATTTATTTATTTATTTTGTAGTACTGGGGATTGAACCCAGAGGCATTCTACCTCCGAGCTACACCCCCAGCCCTATTTTTTTTTTATTCTTTATTTTGAAACAGGATCTCACTAAGTTGCGGAAGGCCTCACTAAGTAGCTGAGGTTGGCCGTGAACCCGGATCCTCCGGTCTCCGCCTCCCAAAGTACTGGATTACAAGCGTGCGCCACCACGCCCAGCTTATTTTTTTATTTTGAAGCAGGGTCTCACTAGGTTGCTGAGTCTCTCTACGTTGCTGAGGCTGTCCTTGAACCTGCAGGCCTCCTGTCTTAGCCGCCCAAGTACTGGGATTACAAAGGTACACTACCACACCTCACTGGATTTTCCCCCCCAGTGGACCTTAGGAAACCACTAAAGATATTATTTTTTTCCAGTTCTGGGGTTGAACCCAGGGCTTCATGCATATATTTAGTACACACTCCACCACTGAGCTATATCCCCAGCCATAAAGAAACCTTTTTTTTCCTTTTTCTGTACTGGGGATTGAGCCTAAGGGCCTTCTACCTCCAAGCTAACACCCCCAGCGCTTTTTATTTTTATTTTTTATTTTTATTTATTTATTTTTTTTTTTGCGGTACCGGGGATTGAACGCAGGGGCGTTCTACCTCCGCGCTACGCCCCCGGCCCTATTTTTTATACTTTATTTTGAAACCGGGTCTCACGAAGTTGCGGAGGGCCTCGCTAAGGAGAGAGAGAGAGAGCGCTGAGGCTGGCCGCGAACCCGGATCCTCCGATCTCCGCCTCCCAAAGTACTGGGATTACAAGCGTGCGCCACCACGCCCGGCCCCCTTTTTATTTTTTATTCTGAAACAGGGTCTCACTAAGTTGCTGAGGCTGGCCTCAAACCTGTGATCCTCCTGTCTCAGCCTCCCAGTACTGGGATTACAGGTGTGTGCCACCATGCCTGGCTATAAAGATACTTTTATTTATTTATTTATTTATTTATTTATTTATTTATTTATTTTTGCAGTACTGGGGATTGAACCCGGGGGCATTCTACCTCCGAGCTACACCCCCAGTCCTATTTTTCATTCTTTATTTTGAAACAGGATCTCACTAAGTTGCAGAGGACCTCACTAAGTAGCTGAGGCTGGCCACGAACCTGCGATCTTCCTGTCTCGGCCTCCCAAGTACTGGGATTACAAGTGTGCGCCACTACGCCCAGCTCTAAAGATACTTTTATAAACAGAGAAATGCCACAGTCAGGCTTGCATTTCAGAAAGACCATTCCGTCAGTAGAGAGAAGGATGTTGACAAACCGAGAATTGAGGTGGCCAGTAGTGCTCAGGATGCAAGAGGGAAGGGAACAGACTGAAATAGACCTCACTTAGCTAGTGAGGGGTTGGTGACAGAAGGAGAGAGAACTGGAGTCATACCCAGGTGTCAAGCCAGCCTGGGTGACTAGGGCCAGTGATAGAGTGACCACAGAGGTGAAAAAGCAAATTTCAGGAGAAAAAGTTTAGTTGAGGACATTGATGATGCAGAAGACAGGTCAGTGGACACAGGGGTGTAGAAATTGTGCAAAAGATGGAGACTAAGTGGAGGCTGGGGATTCAATGACCCAGAGCAGCGGCCTTCCCCAGGTGTGGAATGGGACAGAGCCCCAAGAAGCACTCATGTTTAAGAAAGTACCAGGCTGGGCGTCGTGGCGCACGTTTGTAATCCCAGTACTTGGGAAGCTGAGACAGGAGGATCACAGGTTCGTGGTCAGCCTCAGCTACTAAGTGAGCCTCTGCAACTTAGTGAGATCCTGTTTCATTATAAAGAATAAAAAATAGGGCTGGGGGTGTAGCTCAGAGGTAGAATGCCCCTGGGTACTGAAAAAAAAAAAAAGGCACCAGGGAGAGAGAGAGAGGAAAAGCTAGTGAAGTAGAAGATTCAAGGCTGGCATCATTAAAGTCAGAGAGAAGCACACACAGGGAGCAAGAGCACCCGAGGTGAGCCTCTTAGAAACCTGCAGCAAGAGCAGCACAACTACAGCGCTGGGGTGGGGGTCCTGCCTGCAACCTCACGGTGACTAGGAGACCGAGACATGGAGTAGAGTAGGGATTTTTTTGGGGGGGGTACTGGGGATTGAACCCAGGGGCATTCTACCTCCAAGCTACACCCGCAGCCCTATTTTATTTTTATTTTCAAACAGGGTCTCTCTAGGTTGATGAGAGTCTCACTACTTGCTGAGGCTGTCCTCGAACCTGCCATCCTCCTATCTCAGCCTCCCAAGTACTGGGATTACAAGAGTGCATCACCACACCCAGCTAGGGATTAATTTTTCATCAATGCATCCAGACAGGAGACAAGAAAGGTGAGATGGGGACATAGAGAATCAAGTGTCAATTAGTGAGGTGAGAGCGGTGCTCCAAGAGGTGGCAGGTAGGACTTGAGAATGGGCCAGGAGTTCTGTTAGTCCAAGAGGGAGGCAAAAGGCATCAGAACTGACCCAGAGGCCAGACACCCTTCCCTGGCTGGCAGAGAGCTCTGGTATCAGGCAGGAGTTCAGAGGGGAGCTGGGTCCCAGCCCCAGTTCTGTGTCTGACCTAGTACTGGGCTGAGGCTAGACTCTCCCTGCTGCTCAAGGGGGCAGGTACTCACCGCCTGTGGGGTCCACCTTGATGGGCTCAAAGGAGGTAGAAGGGTTGGGTCCGGATGAACTGCTAGTGCTGCTGCTACTGCTGTCTAGCAGCGCCGAAGACTGCAGTGGCTGGGTGTCCAGTGCTGATGGGCCCAGTGGAAGTGAGCTGAGCTCACCACTGTCCTTGTTCTCAGTTCCAGGGCTGCCACTCACTGAAACCACATCCCCCAAACCCAGTCACATGGGGGTAGGAAGTGGGTCTTTGTGTGTGTGGTACTGGGAATTGAATCCAGAGGCATTATACCCCCAGCCCTATTTTTTATTTATTTATTTATTTATTTATTTATTTATTTATTTATTTATTTTTTGCAGTACTGGGGATTGAACCCAGGGGCGTTCTACCTCTGCGCTACACCCCTGGCCCTATTTTTTTTTATACTTTATTTTGAAACCGGGTCTCACGAAGTTGCGGAGGAGGGCCTCACTAGGTAGAGAGAGTGTGTGAGAGAGAGAGAGACAGGGAGGGAGAGAGAGAGAGAGACAGGGAGGGAGAGAGAGAGAGAGAGAGAGAGTAGAGCTGAGGCTGGCCGTGAACCAGGATCCTCCGGTCTCCGCCTCCCAAAGTACTGGGATTATAAGCGTGCGCCACCACGCCCGGCCCCTATTTTTTATTTTTATTATTTGATTTTTGTGGTACTGGGGATTGAACCTAGGGGCATTCTACCTCTGAGCTACACCCCTAGGCCAATTTTATTCTTTTATTTTGAAACAGGGTCTCACTAAGTTGAAGAGGGCCTCGCTAAATTACTGAGGGGAGCCACAAACCTGCAATTCTCCTGTCTCAGCCTCCCAGTACTGGGATTACAGGCGTGTGCCACCACGCCCAGTTGCGGCATTCCACGTCTGAACTACACCCCCAGCCCTATTTTATTTTTTATTTTGAAACAGGGTCTCATTAAATTGCTGATGGCCTCACTAAGTTGCTGAGGCTAGCCATGAACCTGCAATCCTCGTGTTTTAGCCTTCCAAGTACTAGGATTACAAGCATGTACCACCAAGCCCAGTGGAAGGTCATTGAAAATGGCTGGGCTAGACCCCAGGGCCAGGATGGCCATGGTCTTACTTCCTAGCCCCAAGGAGAATTAGGCACCACCAGTTGTCTAGAAGAGGTAACTTGGAAATGAGTCACTGAAGGAGATGAGGGTAGAAGGGGTGTAGGACTCATGGAAAACATGGTCCAAGACAGGTTGCCAGGGAGGTGAGACACTGGCAGATCTGAGGGAAACTGCCACCACTAATGCCCCTTTACACAAGTCAAAGCTTCCCCGTTTAAAAGGGCTCACTCATGCTGGGCATGGTGGCGCATGCCTGTAATTCCAGTACTTGGGAGGCTGAGACGGGAGGATCGCAGTTTTGAGGACAGCCTCAGTAAGTAGTGAGACTCTCATCAACCTAGCAAGACCCTGTTTCAAAATAAAAATAAAAATAGGCTGTAGCGCAAAGGTAGAATGCCCCTGGTTTCAATCCCCAGTACCAATAAATAAATAGATAGATAGACAGATAAATAAATAAGAAAATAAAAATAGGGCTGGTGATATAGCTCAGAGGTAGAATGCCCCTGGGTTCAATCCCCAGTACCACAAAAAATAAAATAACAAAAGGTCACCCACACCAGGAGCACACAGCAGGTGCGTCAGACAGCAATGCCTCCCTCTTCAGCTGGCCCTGGAGCCTGTGTGCACCCCATCTCTGGCCCCTTGCTCTGTATGAACTCAAATGCACATTAAACTCTCAAACCCGCAAAAAAAATAAAGTAATAATAATAAAAGGGCTCACTCTCAGAGCCAGGCCTGGTGGCACATGCCTGTAATCCCAGCTACTTAGGAAGTGGAGGTAGAGGATTGCAAGTTCAAGGATAGCCTCTGCACCTCAGTGAGACCCTGTCTTAAAATAAGAAATAAAAAGGGCTGGGGATGCTGGGCATGGTGGCACACGCTTGTAATCCCAGTACTTGGGAGGCTGAGACCGGAGGATCCAGGTTCACGGCCAGCCTCAGCTACTTAGTGAGGCCCTCCGCAATTTAGTGAGACCCGGTTTCAAAATAAAGAATAAAAAAATAGGACTGGGGTGTAGCTCGGAGGTAGAATGCCCCTGGGTTCAATCCCGGTACTGCAAAAAAAAAAAAAAAAAGGGCTGGGGATGTAGCTCAGTGGTAAAGTGCCCCTGGATTCCATCCCTAGTAATTCAAAAAAAGAAAGGTCTGGTTGGGGTCCAGGGAAAGGCCAAGCCTGGAAGTCTCTTCCAATTCTGAGTAAAGTACTCCACAACATAGGCATCACCTCTCAGGCCCAGAAGATAACCCCATTATCAGCTTACCCATCTTGCCTCACCTGTGATCTCAGCTGCTGAGCCAACCACCCCTGGGACTTCAGCGCTGCCAGGAACAGGGGCGGGGGTGGTCAGCTGGGGACTGCTTGGACGTGAGGCTTCCTGAGACTGGGCTAAGGCAGGCTTGGGTAGAGGTGGAGGGGTAGAAACAGCAGGTGGGCTCTGGAGCAGATCCTCAGGTGGTGGCACAGGCACAGCCACAGGTGGTGAACTCAGTGCCTCCTTGTTCACCAGCAGTACCTCGATGGGGCCACTCACACTCTTCAAGTGAATCTGGTACTTTTTCTGCCCATTGAGACCCTGGAAGTGGGTGGTAGGGGATAGGTAGAATTGCAAGCAGGCATGGCTCCTGCCTGACCCTGGGCCAGGGCCACAGTGTTCTCACACCCAGTCTGCCCATCCTCCTAGATAACCTCAAACCCCAGCCTCCCCCACCTGCCCCACCCGAGACTTATCAGGATCCACAGCCAGTATCCGCCCTCTGCTGACATCGCCTGCCTGGGTTGAGCACCCACCTCTGGGATGGGTACTTCCAGACTGGTGCCTGATGGGGCCCGGATGGCCAGGAGAGTGTCTCCTAGAACGACAAAGAGAATGGGTCAGGTCCCAGGGGCTCAGTCCAAGCTGGGAATGGAGATACCTGCCTCTTGGAGCAAAGTAGGAAGTCATGGTCTCTAAGGAACGAGACAGTAGGCCTCTGCCATCCCCATAGTGGCTGGGACAGAGCAAAAGCACCTCTCTCCCCTCTCCCCAGGCTCAGTAACCAGGAAATCTGGTTACTGATTTCAAACATTTGCAGAGTGAAAGATCACTAGCCATGAGCACTTCACTCCTCAATTGACGATGATCACTAGACATGGATGTTCTGGCCAAGGCCAATGTCTTTTTTCCAGAACCAGTCTGGGGGAATATAAGATGGAGAAGGAACAGCTCCTGTATCCACAATGCAAATGAACTAATTACAGTATGGAAGTAGACATCGCTGTCCCCTGCATACAAACATGCGGGAGTATGCCCACAAGCACAAGCACAGGCGCGCACACATGCATACACACATGCACACACATACACAATCTCTCCCTTGTTCCTCTATCATGCCCAAGAAGCCAAACCCAAAGGACAATGCTGATGAGGGCAAGCTCAGGGACCAACCCCAAGATTCTTGCATCCTCTCAGGATTGTTGGCCTCACAGAATCCCCATGACCCTCAACCTGACGACTTAATCCACATGGTTAGTCTCTGAGCAAGCCCCTGGGACCCTCTTATGAAATTAAACTCTCCTTGGGCACTGAGCCTGATGCTCAGGGCTGCAGCTCAGCCCTGCCCCACCCCCACCTCCCCCGACCCAGGCTCTGCTCACCAGCAAAGCATCTGCAGATGTCCTCATGAGTCACGTAGGCCAAGGTGTGGGGGTTAAGGAGAACGGCTGATGCCCTGACTATGGTGTCAGATGGCAGAGCACAGAGGAGACCCAACTCTTTAGCAGAGGTCTGATACACAAGCCCTCAGAGAAAGTTCTGGGGCCTGGGATCCATGTAGCAGGAATTATGGGCTAAGACTGGAAGGGGAGGGGCTCTGAGGAAGGACCCTGAAGCTGGGACCTGGCCAGGGGCTGAAGGACCATCCTCCCAAGAGGGACAAGGGCCCAGGGCACCACAGGGCAAACCCAGCTGGACCAGAGGGCCCCTTGCCCACTCCCCCAGGGCAGGGACCACCAGGAGGATATCAGCTGTTCTGGACGTCCTCTGTGACATTCCGGATGCTCTGCTGCACCCACACCTTGTGCTGGTCAAGTTCTTGCTCCCGCTGCTGCAGCTCCTCAATTTCTGCTTTGAGCTCAATCAGCTTGTCAGCAATCTCCCGGGTATTGCAGCCAGGTCCCACACCCCTGAGCCCAGGGGGTGAGACTGAGAGGGACTGCTGGGAACTCCAAGTCCCATAACCCCTGCTCTCCCCTGCATCCTCCACCCCATGCCCTTGACACTTCTGGGTAGGAAACTATACTGCCCTCCCAGATATCCTCACTCACTTCCACTGGATGCTGTTCTTGGATTTTTTCTCGATCAGCCCAATACCTTCCAACACGTTTGTAATGTCGTAAATCCGCCGCTTCTGGCGCACAGCTAGGGTGTCAGCTGCCTGGCAAACAGAACAGGGTGGAGAATGCTCAGCAGACTCAGGTGTATCCCCAGCGACCTCGAGATGTGGTCTGGGATGATCTGGGAAGGGTGTAGCCAGGGTCCCAACCTGCTCTAGTGCCTGGAAGGCACTACAGCAGCTCAGGGCGGAAAGAGAATTGGGACAGCCCTGAACTGACTGATGTTCTGATGCTGTTTTCCCCATACCAGCCAGGGAGGGCCACGAGGGACAGCATCTGCAGCTCAGAACATGGCACATACGTGACACTTAATGGCCTCGGCCAAATGAATGAAACAGCCTCCGGCCTCCCTCCTATGAGAAAGCACAGGAAGGGCGGCCGGCTTTCGGAGGACTCGGCGGGACCTCCCTGGGGGTTCCCGCTACCGGCCCAGGCCAGGCTCACCGTCCCCCTGTCGCCCCATAGCCCGGGCCGCACCAGCTTGAGGTCAAGCACGCCGTCCTTGGCCTCCTGCAGAAGTGACACGAACTTGGTGGTGAGAAGTCCCAGGCTCTTCTCGTGCCGGCTTGGTGTGCCTGGGGGCGGCGGCGCCTGTGGCCGGGCCTCCGCCATCGCGCCTGCCCGCCGCCTCCCCTCAGCCAGGCCAGGCCAGGCCGGCGCCGCCACCACTTCCGCTTCCGTTCCTTGCCGCCGGGCCGCCAGAGCTACCGACTCTGCTTCCGCTTCCGCCCAGCGTCCTCCCAGGGAACTGGTACAATTTCTGTCTGCCGGAAGGGACGTAAAACCTCGGGGACCATCATAAAATGTCCAACTGCCTAAGAAGACGAAAATAACCCCTGAGATCCCGGGAGACTGGACAGGTTGGAAAGGAATGTGGAGGAGGTCAGTGAGCAGCCCTCACAGTGGAGAATAGGAGCCTCCGGAACCGTCCTTGTCAACTTGCCCCCAAACCACCGACAGGAGAGGAGACCACACTGTCTGATAATCTCAATCTGCTTCCCCGAAACCTGCTAAAAAGGCTGCTCTACTGTCTTGGGGTTACCCACCCCATTCCCATACCCCACTTTCTGCCAAGCAGCAAGTACTAACTACATTTGCTTGCCCACTTCCCTCCATCCCTACCCCATTCCATGGTCCCAGCATCATCTTGCTCTGGTCTCCACACTACAGTACTCAAAGGCTGTGGGAATCTTTAAAGCCACTTCTCAGCCAGCACAAAGGTATTTACCTATATGTGAATATAAATAATGCTCTTGGACCAGTTCCTAGCAGGTAGGAAGGATTATGTATTTGCTAATGTAATTTTATTATTTTTAACATTGCCATTACTTATTGCTATTTATTGTTTATTTCAGGTCAGGTTCTCTGGAAAAACCTTTGTGGCAGGGATTTGCCTGCAGCTAGTCTGTTGAGGATCCACACTTGTAAGGAAGTAAGACCAGCAGAATCGAGCAGAGGCAGTTATAATAGAGGCCTCAGCCCATTCCACTAGCTCTGAAATTAGGGTAGACCTCCTAACGTGCTCACATCCAGGCAAAGGTACACTCAGCCTTTGTATCCCAATGTTGACTCAGAGTCTCGGCAGCTTACACTCCTGGCAGCTGGAGAATGAGGGCCTACTGTGTGGCAAACCAGTATAAACTACATTATTTCAGGCAGTTGTGGTGGCACATGCCTTTAATCCCAGTACTTGAGGGGCTGAGACAGGAGGATCACAGGTTTGAGACCAGACTCAGTTACTTAGTGATGCCCTCCGCAACTTAGTGAGACCGTTTCAAAATAAAGAATTAAAAAATAGAGCCAGGCGTGGTGGCGCACGCTTGTAATCCCAGTACTTTGGGAGGCAGAGACCGGAGGATCCGGGTTCGCGGCCAGCCTCAGCTCTCTCTCTCTCTCCCTGTCTCTCTCTCTCTCTCTCTCTCTCTCTCTACCTAGTGAGGCCCTCCGCAATTTCGTGAGACCCGGTTTCAAAATAAAGTATAAAAAAATAGGGCTGGGGGTGTAGCGCGGAGGTAGAATGCCC